>SNQJ01S0039619.1:37982-50694 GCA_010110895.2 Picea sitchensis | reverse complement strand
TAATTTTATCTTTAAGTTTATTAACTAAATAAATATCAATATTATAGTTTAAAATATATTTTCAAATATATGGAACTCAATCATATTAAGTTTGCATGAATTTGAATTATTTATAATAAATTTAGGTTTATTTAAATTAAAAATTAATTACTTGAAATTTAAGGACATTTGAAAGATAAATAAGATCATGCATTAGCTAAAGACATTTCAACTATATTTTTCGAATTAGTGAACACACTTTTTATTTTTATTTTTTTTCGCCCAAGAATAATTGTATTGGTGATTATAACACATTTTATTTAAAAAAAGGATTTTTATAGCACCTATAATACAATTTTTGGACTTGAAATTGTTTTTACGTTTCACATGACTTCTATTAACACTTATAATGCAATTTTTGGTCCTCTAATTGTTTGTAAACCTTGTTTTACTGAATTTTATAGTGTGAAAGAAAAATATGATGCCACAATGTTATTATCGCTTGATCAATTAAATGAAGAATAAGTATTGACGAAACCTCTCCTCTTACCACTGTGGCTATGAGAATAATTTTATACACAATTTGTTGAGATGCATTTTATTTTAATATTTTCCAAATTCATACAACATAATCAATACCTTATAAATAATACAAAAAGTTCTTTCCAAGAGAGGCGTCCATTCTCCAATCGAGCATAAATTCATGCATTCTCCAATCGAGCATAAATTCATGCATTCTCCAATCGAGCATAAATCCACGCTTTTCTAGTAACTTTAGAGGACTTTCATATCCGTTATAATTCCTGTAATGATTAAAGAGGAGTGGATGTTTTCTTTTAAAAAGAGAATTAAATTTGCATGAAGGAAAGGTAGGGAAGCAAGCCACACTTTTCAACCTTTTCCTCACTTGATATGATTAGTGAATGCTATGTTTATGTTTATTGATATGAAGGAAAAGTTTCAAACCTATTAAAAATATACCCTTGCGAATGAATACGAGTGTAGGAGAAACATCAAAATATATACGGTTGACCTAGAATGTGTGGTTTGGAACTGTTTTTTATTCAGAAGGAACTAAATTTCTGGGAAGAGTCCCATTCTTTATTAAACCTCCAGTGCAACATCCGGGTGGAGTTGGAACATTATAGTCGCAATGAGATTTGGGAGGACACGCTCGTGCTGCCGCTAGGTCGGTGGAAGACGGTGGCGGTGGTGGTGGCAGAGTTGGAGAATGTGGGTTGGGATGCAGTCCAGTACGAGCAGCAACCACAACTGTTGGGATTTCACTAAGCAACAATGTTCGTGGATGGCTTTGTTTTTATTACACATCGTAATATGCACAATAAAAACCCAAAAAAACTGAACAAACAAAATTAGTACTCCAGCGATCGATCACCGAATCAATGCAGTGAACAAACGAAAATACGCTCTTCAGACACGCATGCAAGATTTCATCCAGATGCAACTCCCCTACCATTAGTTTGACTCCAGATGCAAGGTTTTATTTCAGATTGCGACTGAATTAATTTGACTATGATAGCCATTATATAAAGGAATTGACTTGCATCTCAATCTTCACTTGCATCTCAGTCTTGAATGTA
Source organism: Picea sitchensis (assembly GCA_010110895.2). NCBI lineage: Eukaryota > Viridiplantae > Streptophyta > Pinopsida > Pinales > Pinaceae > Picea > Picea sitchensis. The sequence goes on along the minus strand of SNQJ01S0039619.1, from coordinate 49,114 downwards.
TATGTATACTTCTGCTTCCATGTTGGGCTATCGATGTCAATATGGAAGGTAGTTTGTCAGTTGTTAAGGTTGAGTGATACACACATATCCCTTATCTCTAATGAGAAAGCTGCCATTGAGCTGTATAGCTTGTCACTCTGAACGCTACAGTGATCTCATTAGGTTTAATTGAAAAATGCACAATAACCATTAACAGTACTCTGAATAAATAATAATATGAATGCATATCGACACGAATAAAAATAATCCAAATGCATACCGATAGAACACACAATAATGTGAATACATAATGATTTGAATACCTAATAACCATTAACAATAATCTCAATGCAGGTTGATTGATTCAGAATGAATTAAATGGCAAAGGAATTATAAAATCTGAATGCATATAAATATGAACTATAAAATCTTAATGCACTGAGGGCTAATTGAAATTCACTCGCCACGGCTCTCCACCTGGTAGCACTCATGGCTCTCCACCTGGAAACACATGATTTAATTGAAATTCACTCGCCACATCTCTCCACCTGGTAGCACTCATGGCTCTCCACCTGGAAACACATGATTTAATTGAAGCTAGGTCATACTGGCATAACACCATTTCACGTTTCACATCCCAACTAACGCCCGCCGCAACTCAAACGTGCCTGACAATGAGATGGTCCATTTCACGTTTCAACTCCCAACTAACGCCCGTCACAACCCAAACATGCCCCAAATATATATAATACGTGCTATCACATTGAGGTGGTGCCTTCTAATCAACCAAACGTAGCAATAAACCTTGTTAATTACTTAATCGTGGTAATCAGATGGTTGGACAGTAATTCCTTAACATGATTTGGTAAATGTGAAAAAGTAAACAAGGTAACAGATGCATTTATAAATGCAAGGAAGTTATGAAGATTAAATCTTATTCATTGATTTTAGTGTAAGACGAAGAATATGCTGGCATCTTCCATTCGTGATCGTAAGATTAAAATTTCTAATTTAAAGATTGATTAACCCAGTTATTCTGATAAGGGGGATGCCTATTGGAGTAATAATAAGTATGATGTAGATAGCTTCCTATTAATAATAGGAAGATATATAATAAGTATGATATCGATAGCTTCCTATTAATAATAGGAAGATATATAACTCTAGTGTATACAAAAAGTTGAGTTATTGTATGAATTATAATACTATAAAAGTTATATTAACTCAAAAATTAATATACATATAAATTTTATTAGTCATTAATGTATAAGTTATCTGAGTTCAATACTTTTACAATGTGTTTAGTTGGGAGGAAACATCCATAAAATCCAACCAAGTTGAGGGTTAGTATTAGCCAAATACCATCCACTAGAACTTCTTATTATTATCAACAAATTTGTGGTAGATGTTTTTCAAACTTAATGATTATTTTATTTTTATTTTTTAAGTGTTCATAATCATCTTTGAGCTAGTGCAAAACTCCTTGAGATTTTAAATTTTTTAAATTGTTTTTTTGGTGTAAAAAGTGTAACTTGTGACCAAATTAACCTTGGGATGTGTATAACAAATAACCACAAAATGTATTTTCCCAATACAAGAAAGAACGAAAAGATAAAAATCTAAGTCACAAATAGAACTTTCTTTAAGAACTTCCTCGTCCAAAAGATCAAATGCTAGACTAATGATTAATTACAATTTTAGAGACTAGTACAGCCACATAATTGTGGCTGATGAAAGCTGATAGGTGTATTTAATTTAGAAAACCTAACTTAACATAATCCTAATTCTATCATGAACCCTAACCCTAACATGAACCCTAACCCTAATATAATTTAACATTACAGGGGAGTGTGCACTTTGGATCCTATTAGGTGGCTCGTTCAGAAATGAAGGCATTGAAGAGATGAAATCCTAGCCTGTGGAAGCCTAACTTAAAATTGGATTCACAATGCTTTGAGACATGTATTCTCAGCTTCGTGTATGAAAACTTTTAAAAATACATGAAACAATATTCTTTTATTTTACTTTCGAAAATTTTATTTTCCTTTAATCTTAGGCCCAACATCTCCACTACTCTTCCACCCCACTGTAGTTTGGCACAACAAGCATGCAACCTTTCTAGTGACCTCAAATATTCAACATAGTTGAATTCTTCTAATTCAGTGCACTGTAATATCCAGTCTCAAAAGTTTTGTAAGTGGTTCTAGTCCACTTATGTTATTCAACCTGTTAAAATCATGTATGTAAAACACCTCCAAATATACCAATGTTTCAAGACTATAAGATTCCATTTTCCTCAAATTATGACAACCAATCAATTTGAGTTTTATAAGTGTTTGGGGCAAGTGTGGAAGGTCACCTATTGTCCAATGTCATACAACATCGTAGTTCCAACGCAGTCAATTGAGGCAACAATCCAACAGAACCTAGAAAACATCACAATACCCTGCAATTCACAAGCTTCAACTCCTTCAAGTTCCTTAAGTTACCCAGTGAAGGTGGCGACATCGGGGGCATTCACTGTTAACTCAAGGACTTCCATATTGCTTCTAGCTCTCCAATTTCACTTAGCAATTCATATATCTCTGAATAACTAATATTTAATTTGACCAAGGATTTTTTATGTGCCACCTGTTGCAAATATTCAATTCGTTTAAAACTCAAAAAATCAATGTATTCAAGCATCCTTATATTTATATTTCCCAGTCCTTCGCAGGATATTTTTAAATTCAAGCATAAGTGTAAATTAAGATATATAAGTCTAATTAAATTCCATCAAAGTGCCTTCACTATGGTCGAATTCAGACCTGGATTCAACAAGCCATATCCAATCCCGTGTATGGAACTTCCAATATTGTGAAGACCTAACTCTCAACAGAAGCAACCATCTCTTCTTTGTTCTGTGTATATTTATAATTCCAAGTCCTCTACCATATCATCCACGTAACTCATTGTCTTATTTGGCAGTTATACTGAGTCTGTTCGTCATCAGTGGCTTACCCTGAGATTCTTTGTGTTCTCTGACAGTACGACTCTTTGTCTTCTCTATCACGGTCGAGCTTATCCTCTCTGTTGCAGTTAAAGACTTCGACACTTTTCCATCTATCAATTGTCCCTATCATGAGTCTTCATCCCACTGGTAGTTACCTCGAGACTCTTCAGCTCCTCTAGCGAGCACCTTGATATTCTTCGAATTCTCTCGCAGATGAAATCAGTCATTTTCTACAGTTACAATCAATCTGTCTCGGTAGTTACAGAGAGAACCTTCGCGCACTCATCCCCTTAGCGCATTTTCTCTTCCTAAGAAAACTTCATAGTGCGTGCTATATTTTCTTGTTGAGACCCTTCCTTTCACATGACCACCAGTGGTGACCAGGGGCCAATCACTTTGGGACTTCGTGTTTCAGTTCATCTGTCGTGAGTCACCCCGACTCTCCTAACTCCCGATATCTCGAACTTCGAAGTGGAGCCTAACGACGTGCTAGATCCTCCCTCAATATAACCTTGGGCGATGAGCTCATGTGACCATGTGGTTGCGGGCACATCCAAAGGTGGTTTAGACCAAACTAATTTTTGCCCCACAATTCACTACAAGCCTCCACACGTCCTTTCTCCAAAATTGTGGTTTCGATTGCAGACCGGTCACAAAAACTTAAGACATGAGCATGTTCTGGCCCCGCAATGTGATGGGACTGTCGATCTCACGATCTTGACAATGATACTTCGATCAGTGACTCCAATCTATCTTCCTTTCCTACCTTATTTCCTCTATGCATGCACGGTCCTTAGTCTCAACGATTAGGTGACATGTGGCCCTCCAAACCAACAGACGAGATCGATTTCGCCTTTCAGGCTTCGAGATTTTTGATTCTCAAACTTTGTTTTCTCCTGGAGAATTTCACCTGAAGTCCATGATCCAACGATGCATGTCCCTCTTTAATCCAACGACTATCCTCAACTCTGGGACTTCGGCCTTCGACAATCTCAAACCTTTCTCCTTCGCATTTTCCCGAAGCAGTTTCACCTGGAGTTCACGATCCGTTGACACGTACCCTCCTGCACGATCAACGATCATCAGTGAATTTGACACTTCGGGACTTTAATCTAATCGGTGCTTCATTATCACCCAAAGTGGTCACGTGTTGAATAATTTATAGGCAGCGAAAACTGCTTGTTGTCGGTTAACACTTCCACTTAAACTGTCCTTCCACTGTACTAGATCAACAGTTGAGAATGAATACAAAGTGATCTTTAGATCGAACGACTCGTATCCACTTTAGGACTTCGGCATTCAGGACTTTGGGACTTAGGGTATCTGTTGGTGGTAAAAATCTCAAAGTAAAACTCTTGGAGTGATGTCACTTACTTACATCACTTGATGACGTGTCATGAGCCTAGTAGTTGCCACGTGCCACTCGAATTTGTGATTTGCAAGTACCTGTAATGTCGAATCAGCTTGACACATGTCATTGTCTCATTGTGCCACGTGTCCTTGCTAACATAGTCTTGCTAACATGGATCCTCATTCACTTCAGGACTTCAGCCTTTGGGACTTCGAGTATTTCGACTTTTCAAGTCACCAATTCTTCTGAAGTGAGAGTCCCTAAAAAATAACCTCCTCACAACTTTTAGACCCAAACTAAACGTTGTTCGTTGATCAGGTTCTCATATCGACGGCTCGATCTTTCTGCGATGCTTCTTTTCTAGCTTATCTTGTCCTTCCACTTCAAACTAATCTGACGAATGTCATTTACTCCGACTCTCCGGACTTAGGGTTTTTCAAGTCTCAAACTGAAAAATCCTCGAAGTGACTTTCTCTGGAGTTGAAAATCGTGTGACCTATTAATATTGACGTTGGATGGTCCCTGCTTACTTCGGGACTTCCGGACTTTCACAAGTCCACTCTCATATGCTCATCAAAGGCTTAACCTTCTTCCATTTATTTATGGATCTAACGACTATTGATCCTCGGCGCTCAGATCCAATGGATCGTATATGTACTTCTCCTCTGCGCTTCCTCTGGTCATTGGACACTGATGTAATGGTCATCGGGTATTCGGGATTGGTGATCCAATAACCACTGTCATTCTTCCTCATGAGCTTTATAATCTCTCTGACTTAGAGGGTTTTTCTAAGTGTTCAAAGGTCTCGATATTTGTTCCTCATATGTATCCTTTTCTTGGACCTCGGTTGCACTTCTAGAAAGCACAAAGCGCTATCTCTTCTGAGCTTTGATCTTTGCATATTGTGCACTCCTCCTCCTGAGCTTATGTTTCCTTCTGCTCTGCCTTCTTTTCTTGCCATCAATGAAAAGAACAATCTTCCTGTAAACATGCCAACATGGTTTACCCTTTGCCATAGAGATTATCCTCGTAATAGAATTGGTGACTCCACTACAGATATCTCCTTCTGGGGTATTGGGTGATTTTTCTCCTTTATTTCTCTATGTTTGCCTGAGTTTCTATGTCGCATGTTTCTTGAAATCCTTTATTTTTATTTGTGTCTAAGTTTCTTGGCCTAACCCTTGCCCAAGAAGTGTCTTCTTTTGAATACGTGGGTTTTCCCTTGAAAATCATGTACATATGTGACATGTCTATCTTTAGGGCATGTATATACACTTTTGTTCACTAAACAATCCTGTACACTATCTTCTGAGTCGTTGTGGCTGATTTTAGTGTTTGTTGGGTGAGTTTTGTTGGTTGTTGAGACTTCTTGGGTCCCTATATTCATTGTTGAGTGCCTACAGAGTGATAGGAAGTTGCGTTATTGATGAATATTTTGGGAAAACTCATTTCTTGTCATTTTTCTCATTTTTTGTCCTTGCATTATGGTTTGGGTAGTCACTTCTTAGTGTCACTTTTGTCTTGTCTCTTTATGCTTGCAGTAGGGTCTACCTGAGAAGTTGTTTATTCAGTCCTTTCATTTTCATTTCATTATATTGAAAATACAAAAATATTTTTCCTTTTTTCATTTTATTCAGAGCATTTGCACTTTTGGCTGCATTACATTAGTTTTTTCATGTTAGGAAACAGTGTGCTTCATTGAAATTGTAGATATTTCATTCTAATAATGGCATTTAGAATCATACCATATCCATGAAAATCAAGACTAGTACTTAGCAGTGTTTTTATATTTTCTTCTTTTTATATATGATGACTCATTATACCATCAGTTTCACGATCACACCTCTTGAGTAAGAAGAATCCATTAAAATTAAAATTAAAATTAAAATTAATGTAGGACCTAGGGCCTTGGAATAGGATTTTGTGAGTAAACTTCTCCAAGGCTATAAAACTCGACGTATGTGTCTGACCATAGAGTGGTGAAACCCATTTTGTAATTAGTGTCCTTGGGAGGCCCCGCTCACACCATAGTTAAGCATGAGGTCACGCGAAGTTGGTTATAGAGATAGCCCTCTAATACCTTCCTAGCGTCAGAGATATTTCTAGGGTTTTATTCGTATTTGGGGGTTTTTCTAGTGCCTTTACCTCCTTGAGGGGCAGTGCTTTCTAGATTTTGGGCGTTACTGCCCTACCCATATGGTGGACTGGACCTGAGACTGCTTTCCTGAGCCTTGGTTATATCATGGTGACTTTAGTTGCTTGACCTAGGCATCCACATAGGTTTCTTTCAGGGGTTATTCTCAATGTACCTTGACTCAGATAGGGATCGGACAACACACAAACTTTATGGAGGATTTTATCTCCATACAAATCTGACCAACTGTGTTGTGAATCCTATAAGGGTCCTTATAAATGATTTTGTTACCTCCACTTTATTGTTCGACAGTCTCATCCCTCTTGGGAGAGGAATACCTTCTTTAGTTAGGGAGGTCCCTTCATCCATCATATCATGTTTGTGTGCATTGGCCTCTAACTTTATTTAGGAGTGTGATCTTTCTTTATTAGTTGGCCTTAAGATTTTTATTTGGGTCACAAGTTTTGAGTCATCGTGGAGTGATACTAGCTTCCTCACTGGTCTCATTGTCTCTTGAATCAATTTTCAAAGTTTGGTTTAATACCGAGTCATCTCCTAAAATGCGTAGAATTAATAAACGTGGTACGAACATCTCCACTGCTTAGGCTCATGATCATCCTATTTTGAGTATTTTTTCGACTCCCGCCTCCGTTATGGTTGGTGGAGCCCCCATGACTCCCCCAGTTAGCACTACCCAATACATGAGCTCAACTCAGTCGATGGGGATGTATCCTTTTATATTTTCGAATGGTATGACTTAGTCATCATCGATATTTGTTCCCCCTGTAACCTTTTTTATGGGGAAGCCTTGTTATAGTACTCAGTTGACACCTCTGACCTCTAATCCATTCTCTTTTGGTATGTCGAATATGACTTTGTTCATTTCATCTTCCTTTCTGAAACCTAATGTCGACGCTAGTTTTGGGTTGGGGGGCACGTATCATCTTTGTAATCCTTTCCCGATTGGTGGGGAGTGTATCCCTCAGTCATTTATTACAATGGGGGGTTGGAATCCTCCTTCCTCCAGACCCAATCCTATCTATAATTTTCAAGGGTGGAATGCACATATGGGAGGTGTTTCTACTTCAAATATCTCGTATGTCTATCTGTCATCCGCAATGCATTTTCCCACAAATGATTGTTTTATGGAAAATCCTCCTCCACCCTCTGATATTACATCGGGGTTGGATCAATTTTCTAGCATGATCTAACCCCCGCACGAAGTTTCTTCATTAGGTGGCAATGGATATCCTCACATGTATAATCAGTATCATATCGCTTTCTCCTCGTAAGCGTTCCCATCTGGGATGATACCTTCACAACCTTTCATATCACCAGCCTTTGCTAGTCATGTTGGAGATAGGTCAACAACCTCTGCAAGTCATGTTGAAGACCCGCAACCAGTCATTGCAAGTCATGTTGGGGGTATAACTCTGGTCACTACTAGTCACACTGGACAAACATCACCAACCTCTACAAGTCATGTTGGAGATCAGCTACTAGCCTCTACAAGTAATGTTTGGAGAATGTCACCATCCATTGCAAATCATGTTGGGGGCATTGATACGATTGAGAATCCTATATCTATAGGGTGTAATCCCAAGTTCCTTTTTATACTTTGTAAAGGAGATCACCTAACTCATTTATGCCCTTCTACTACCATGGTACGAGAAGGGTGGTCCTTGTTTGATGGCCCTTCGGGTTCTGAGTCGTCTTTGGTTTCCCAACAATCTAATCCATCTTTGGTTGAGGAAGTGGTCATGCCAATGCAATATTTGGTCGACACCACTCCTATTTTTAGGGGTGATGTGTCTCCTGACCATGTTGTCTTGCATCCTATTCAACCAGTGGTTGAGGAAGTGGTTGTGTTGATGTAATCTTTGGACGATCCCACTCTTCTCTTGGAGAGTGACAAGTCTCAGGAAGTGACATTTTCGATGTAATCTTCGACCAATCCCACTTTTATTTTGGGGGGTAATGCATATTTCGACCATGCCTTATCATTTCTAGTTATGTACCTTCTGAACAAGGGGGCATTCCACTCTCTCTGAGTACACTCCCTCCAAGTCCTAGGATGGTTTCATTTGATTGGAATGATCTTATAGAGCCTCGCCTTCCTTCTTTTGCACCCTTCCTGATAATGGTCATTCATTGCTGTATTGTAGATGAAGGATCCTTTACAAGTATGTTATCCTCCCCACTTTGGTAATATTTGGGTTCTCCCAAGCTTGTGTCAACTAGCAATGAGTTGTTGGATTTCGATAGAAGACCTACATGGGAGCCATTGCCTCCCAATACGGGCCTGAGTAATCTGACGTTTCCTCTTCAGTATGATCTTGTTGTTTGTGAGACCTCCAGCCTTGGTATTTGTGAGTTGTCGAGCCCCTATTTCATGGATGTTGAGTTTCCTTGAGATGAGTCTATCCTTGAAGCTATGATTTTGGATTTTTGACCTCTTCCTGAATTGGAAAATTTACAAGTTGATTACCAAAAAATACCTTGGCCTAGGCCTAGCAATGGGCCCTACCTAGAGAACTATTATGCATAGGTCGCAAGGCTGTGTGGTCCTCTGTACATATTGTACTTTTATGTTTTCTTGTTTTCAATTTATGTATCCCTTAACACATGTTTTATCAAAGTTTTCTATATTAGACTTATTATCTTATGGGTTAGTGTTTTTGGTCTTATATACAGGACTTCAGAGACATTTTATTTGGTATGTTTCTTTATGTTCATCCATTCTCACAGGTCATGATCTTGAAACTGGAATATAGGTTATATTTTTTCCCTCCATTCATCTTTGCATTATTTGTTTCTGGTATCATTTTACCTTAGGATCGGCCCCACTGAATTGCGACGTAGAACCTTCTCTATTGTTTAGAAGTGTTATAATGCACGGGGTAGATCCTACCTTCCATGGGCATTCTAGCTTAGATCCCCTTTGCATTTTGGCACCCATGTTGTAAGTTTTCTATTAGGATTGAGAGTTCCGTATAGCCCCACTATGAATCTGTGTTTGAACCTCACTTTTCTTACTCAATATCATTATGGCCACTACCTATGGGACTTCCTATAATTTTATTTAATATATTTTGAAGACTCCTTAAACATGAAAATATTGTCAAGTGAACTTGTTTCTTTCACACTCATTAAATGGATTTAAAACGACGTATATTTCAGGATAATTTAACCCTTTTCTGAACAAAATAGACTAATTACGAAAAATGAATACTCTAGTCACCATTGGCTATAAGAGTTCTCCTAGGTATTCTTTTATACATTTTATGGCCGAAGGGACTAAAGTTACGAAAAAAGGACACATAGTTAGGAAGAAAAATTCGTTCACGAGAACAAACACACCTAGCACTCTTATCTAGAATTGAACCAAACTGTTTTGAAAAAGCCAACAAGGATAAATTTTGGAATAAGGCCATGGATGAAGAATTAGATCAAATAGAGAAAAATGACACTTGGGAATTTGTTCCAAAACCAAAGAATAAGAATGTGATCGGCACAAAATGGGTTTTCAAGAATAAATTGAATGAAGATGGACAGGTTACAAGGAACAAAGCTATATTGGTATGTAAATGATATGCACAGATTGAAGGAATCGACTTTGAAGAGACATTTGCCCTAGTTTCCATAATGGAAGCAATCCATTTTCTTTTATCTTATGCATGCTCCAAAAATGTCAAAGTATATTAGATGGATGTAGAATCATCTTTTCTGAATGGGGAACTTGAAGAAGAAGTCTACATTGAACAACCAGAAGGATTTCAGTTGTCAGAGAACATAGACTATGTGTGTAAATTAAAGAAGGCCGTGTCTGGTCTAAAACAGGCTCCTAGAGCATGGTACTCCATACTGGATAAGTATCTGCAACAGGCAGGGTTTAGAAAAGGAAGTGCAGACAACAACCTCTACATAAATAAGAGGCAAGGCTCTCTCATTTGAATCACACTTGAGCATATTGAATATCTATAGGTGTATGAGGTAACGAAAGGATATCTAAGCCAAAATTCTGAAGAAAGTGAAGAAAAGAAGGCCGAAATGCAAGGAAGGATAAATTCTTTTCATGGTGCTTTCTAAGGTATGTTATTTACAGTTCATCTCACCATTTTCACTATAAATTTTTTTATATAATGATTCAGATCCTAAAATTGTTATGCAAGTGAGAAAGCATATCTAAGTATATGTGGTTAAAAATTCGTCTTTTGGTTCTTTGTATTTTGGGAGTTACACTCCGTGGAAAATAGGGTTTGTGGCCAGTCCTGAAACTAGTCAAAATCAAGTGTTTTGGGTAAAATTGTCATAACTTCTTCATAACATATCCAAATTCAGTGAGACCAAATGTGTTGGTTATTGTACAGTCTATAGTATTCTTTGTAATATTTTCATATCAATTCATCAAATATTTTGTGCGGGGCATTCTCTACAAGATCACTCTCTAGAATAAGCCAGAATTCAAAAAGGTATGTCACTTTTGCTATAACTCCTTTTCTGAGAGGTTCCAAGTAGTGACACTTAGAGAAATTGTATAAAAAAAACTGAAGAACATTTTTTATCAGTTTCATATCTTTATACATTACAGGTTCAAAGTTATTATTACTTCAAGTTAGGGTTGTTGACTAATCCAAAACTAGGCATGTGAGACTAAAGAAAAGTTTGATGAAAAT
>SNQJ01S0039619.1:4697-29854 GCA_010110895.2 Picea sitchensis | reverse complement strand
CAAGGAACTAGAAGGGAAAAAATACAATGTAATTGCCCAAATAAAAAAAGATTGTCCAATAAAACTTAGTGAAGTGTAAGATTATTTTAATTGTAATATATTCATGATCCTAATTAACAACATTAATATAAAATGTCAAATTATTTAGATGTTTTCATTCAACATTTAACCTTCTCATTCACTCCTTTAGAGGTTACCCTAATTTCTAGCTATTGGTATGAAGACATAAAAAAACATATTGACATAAAACTCTCTTAAATGATATAGAATCACACAATATAAATCTAGACAAGATCACAATTTCTTATTGTTTAGATTGTATTTCTGCATAGATAAATGGATTTAAGGATGAAAATCTAGTAAACCAATTTCTTATAATATTTCTGACAATTAAATTCTTTAAAACCAAAACTTACAATGTTTAGAATGGGGCATTCATTACACCGAAAAGCGTATACCTATTGGATATGGGCACAATTAATGATCTTTTAATCTTAAATTCTAATGTGATGGTTATGCATTGAAGAAGTTGGCATATTCTTGGTCGTCCTCCAAAATAAACCAGACAGATTTATTGTTGATAACTTCTTTGCATTTGTAAATGTATCCTTTAACCTCATTACTTTTTAACATTTACCTAATCATATTAAGAAATTACTGTAACATCATAACATCATAACATCATTTGTAAAAGTACCTTTGTTTTAATAATTTTATAAAAATAAATAAAGATTATTTTAAATAAGAATTAAATTAATTATTAAGAATTAAATATTTTTATAATGAAATAGCCATTTTTCCGAAGTAAAAGAATATGAAAGTAAAATTTTAAAACAAACCAAAGTGACCTTTTTTTTTTAAGATTTAATAAACCAAAATAAAACAATCAAAAATTTTACTTTTATTTAAAATACAAAATCAATTATTACAAAAAAAAAAATTAAAAAGTTTATTTTTCTTTACAAACATTAAAAACCAAAAACACAAACAATAAGTTTTTTTTTTTAAATACAAAATAAAAATGAAAAACAAAATATATCACTATTATAAAATAAACATTCTATTATAAAATAGACATTCTAGACCTCTTCTTTCTTCATTCCTTCTTTAGATAAATACACCACATCACAATAGACATCCTAGACCTCTTTTTTCTTCATTCCTTCTTTAGATGAATACACCACATCATAGACCATGAAGCATCCTCAACCTCTTTGTTTCATGTTTGCAAGATTCTCATGTGTCCCTATCATGACCAAAAGCTTCTAGAATTATCTCCCTCTTATCGAGTTGTCTATGTAGAGATTCCCTATGCATACGCAGATATCCACCTCATCCTAGAGTTGTCCAATTAACACTTTACATTGAGCCAGTGTTTCAAGAGAAAAGGATAATGTTGAACTATGCACATCGACAATGAGAGACAATTTTTGAGTAGTTGTGAAATTTTCCTCCACAAACTCCTTTACCCATGTTGAACTTCCCTCGGGCACCTCCTTTCCTTTCGCCATGATTAAGAACTTGAAACAAAGATAAAATTGAGGGCTTGACACCACTCAAAGAAACCAACTACTTCCCAGTGTTCCTCATACCAAAATACTACCCAATTTCACCCCAATTGAACAAAGAAAAAGAATACGGTTTTTCTCTCGAGGGCACTCTCAATAAATTCCCCAAATTCCTCCAACACATGAGTAGATATAAGCTGCTATCTAGACTAATAAAAGATTTAAACCAACCATACTCAGAAGTAAGCATAGATTTCTTACAAGAGCACCAACTAGCTGAATGCTCCCCCAAAAAATGTTGAAGGATGCTAGAGACAGAGGAAGCCAACTCGTAATCCTTCCCGCTTAAGGCCCAAAGATCCTGACCAAATTATATTAAAGCACACCAAATGGTCCTCGGGTTGCTTGCACACTTAAATTTCACCCTGGGATGACATAATATGTGTAGATTTTAACCTTGTACAATATTTACGACAGACAGATTTTCAGTAAAAAAACGGAAAAGATACAATGGAAAATACAAACATTACATAAAGATTTTTCCCCTCGAAACCCAAACCAGGAAAACCAACATATTCTATATTCATTCATGGTGATACATTGTTTATAATGCAATATACATATAGGAGCCAGAGACATCCAAAAACCTAACCCAATGACTTGGATTAGTAAACAACCCTAATTCCTTAACCGGAAATAGAAAACTATCAACAAAAAACCATGTGTCGAAAAACCGTTCACATTCGACACGAAAATCAAGGAAACACGAAAAATGAGGAAAAATGAGACATGTTTCCCGAGGGAAAAAAATTTCTCGAGAGTGTTGCCCCTGCACCCCCTACGTCCTCGGCACAACGTAGACACTACTACTCGTGCAAAAGAATATAACACATAACCAACAATATGCCTATCGCATAGTCAACTAAATATTGTAACCATGATATTCTTCGTCAAATTGAAAATTATAACTACAAACCTAACTTTAGAAACCATAATTGCACTGAAATTATGGATGCATGAATCCTCACACTGATAATCCATCCCACGCTCCTCAGAAACGAACTATGCCTTCATGGCCTGTACTTCCTGCTCCTACACATAACTTCCAATCATTTCCTCCATTCCATCCGCCATCAAAGCCATTAAATGAGATTAGGCTCCATGCGTACAACAGTCTTAAATTTCCCACGGGCCTGAGTACAACTTCCACAAATGAAATCTCATCAACATTAACAACAATGAAAATTGTTCGTCCTTCACCAGGAGCCAAACAACCATGACATGAAATCCTGTATCAACATCATCGACATGTGAAGTCCACGTGACGAGGGGCTTATTTTACATGTGAAGTCCACGTATAGCCATCCCTTTCAACTCTTACGTGGACCCAAAGTCTCACATTCTTTATCCTAGCCCCTTTCATTATGGAGGGGCTATAATGCTTACTTGCCCTTGGACTCCCATGTACTCACATATTGTTTGATGTAATACCTAGATTCCAATATAAATCCATGTCTAATTTCTCTAATACCAGGATTTGAATTTGTAACTTTCTAAGAGGAAACACATGTTCTTAACCATTAAGCCAACTCAAGCCAATTAACCAATTACAAATTATATCCCTCAAAGATACATTGTTGATATATAACGTACATAGTTAACTTCCCTTAACTTTATCTCATATTAGTTGGATGCACGAAATCCGAAATGTACCATGCAAATAAGGATAGCTGTATTAAACAAACCATTTATGCAAAGGTGATAGGCGATAATACGAAGCAAAAGTGTACAGAAACGCCTGTTCCTCCCTCGGGTTTACAGGTCGACAACCCACTTATAGATAGTCAATCACATCATTTTACTTTATACTTTACGTGGGCTATCCACTTCCCTAAATTTTAATAGAAAATGGGAAGAAAATGAGTGTCTACAGAAGGACATTTATGAAGCGTTGATACTCCGAGTACACTTTCATTGTTTTTTCTTTTCAGAAGTACTGCATGTGAAGCGTTGAAACTCCGAATCTACTTTCATGATTTTTCTGTCATTGGTGAAAAACCATGCATGTGAAGCGTTGATACTTCCAATCTACTTTCATTGTTTTTCTTTTCAAAAGCAGTGGTAAACAAGTACTTGAAAACTATATTTTCTGGAGATATATATCATTGGATGTGTGGTGTCTCATCTAATATATAAATCATGGGAAAAATATATATCTCATCCCATATATAAATCATGGGAAAAATATAAAATAAACACGTATAAAGAAAATACAGTGTGACTTCTTTAATGATTATCCCTGGGTATCCCTGTAACAGGAGCCAAGCCGATGGATGATTCTTCTCTTTTTCTTCTAAAGTCTGTCTTTTGGAAAAAAGAGAAATCTACCGAATCCAATTATAGCATACTGACGAAACGAGCGGCACCGACGTGTGATTCTTCTCTTTTTCGTCGCAAATCAGTTGAAAATGGGGACGATCGGTGTCTAAGGAAAAGGCAATCATTACACTAATCAGTTGAAAATGGGGACGATCGGTGTCTAAGGAAAAGGCAACCATGACATTTATGAACGGACGAAACTCGTTCCACTTTTTTTCTTGGGACAATGGGTCTCCATTGAAAAGACAAAAAGCTGATACTCGTGTCTCTTTTTCGTCGCAGGTCAATTGAAAATGGGAACGATCTGTGTCTAAGTAAAAGGCAATCATTACACTAATGAGGAGCTGATAATACGAAACTCGTTCCACTTTTTTATTCTTGGAAAATAGATCTCCATGGGAAAAGATCTCCATGGGAAAGACAAAAAGTCTACATATTTGATTTGATTTGAAGGGAAGGATTATATTTCAAATTGAAGGGTTAAATCATTTTAAATTAAATTGATAGGCTAAAATAAATTATTGTTTTTATATGAAAATTAAATAAATAAAAAATTTACTCATAAACTAATTATTTTATAACTAATTATTTTATAAAGTTTTTTATTATTGAAATTTATATATTCAAGTTTTTCAAATATTCATAACTTTATTATAAACTTTTTTTTCATTTGTTGAGAGATGAAAGATTTCATATATTAAGTTTTTATTATTTAATCTGAAAGGTTAATGATTTGAAGGATATTGAAATTTTCAAAAAAATCACATTGTAATTTGAAATTGATAAAACTGAATTTTAATTGGATAGAATTACAATTTCAAATTTGAGATCAAATACATACTTAAAAGACATGAAAAAAAATGATCCCTTCAAACAAAATCATGAAAGAGCATTTGATACCAATAATTAATATGTAGGTGATACAAATATTAAAAATAAAATGAAATAAATTAAATTAATAATACACTTATAGATGATTAATATTAGAGAAGAAAATCATGGCCAACATCAACAAATCTATGAAAAAGAAGAGAATTTGGGATTTGATCCTCAATCATTGGGACTTTAATAGATTGAAATATACATGCATGTATGAGCTCCATATAAACATGATTGTATTGTATAAAAAACATAACAATTATTTTTTAAAACATACTTTTCATAGCAAAAAAATGTTAACATTTTTTTTTATTGCTAAGATATAAAGAAAATGAATAGTAAAAGAAAAAAACTTATTAAAATAATAAAGAATAAAAAATAGATTAAGAAAAAATTATTTTATTACGGAAAAAATTATTAGTAAAATAAAAAAAACTTATAAAAACAATAAAAGAATAAAAAATAAAACATATTAAGGATTTTTTTTTTATTGCTAAGATATAAGGGAAAATGCCCCAGATGGTGTGACACGTAGCGAGAACATGCTACATGGCACTCTGGCGGCAATGAGTGCATTTAAAGTCTGTCGACACCAGCCTCCTCCTCAGTCAAATCACAATGCATAACATTCACTAAGGAAAAATGTTAGTGCGTTGGGACAGTCAGGGAGGTTTAATGGCACACCGAGCTTGGTCATCCAAAACTGGTATGATGCACCAAGGTGACATCACATCGACATTCATGGCTCCCCAAACTTTCATTTCTCTCATCATCACGTAGGTAATATCTTGTTGTGGTTCTTATCTCTAGAGTTTGTCCTGAACATTGCATTCTCCACCTACATTCTTCGTCCGAGTAAGTCAAGCCTCTATCAATTTTCTTCCTTCCACGACCGACATTCCCTTCATTTCCTTTGTCAATTTTCTTCCCCTCAAGTTCATCTTCACCATGCCTCCTCAGAGAGGTAATTCAAAACCCGAGCTAGCCTACTATAGTCTGGTAGGTCGACATCGGGGCACAGGCCCACCTTTTCTTTTTCCCAATCCAAGAAGCAACTATTTTTGCTATCCTAACTCCAGCCAAAATTGGTGTGAAGATTCCCAACCTGAACCCCATTCACTTAACCCTAACCTAAACTATGGAGGATGCATATTGGAGGAGGAAATTCCCCTAACTGGGAGGAGAACACCATGGAGCAGACAACACCAATGGGCACCATTTTTCCCTTAAATTCTCTTGAGATAGCCATGGGAGTTTGTATGGTGGAGGAGGAAATCGCTCCACTGGTGCAGGATGACTTCAAGGAAGACACCCTCAACGTCAATGTACCGAACAATGACACACCAAGGATATATTGGGTCGATTGTTGGAGCAAGGAGGAGACCCATTGGAAGCTGCGCACAGGCACACAAGTTCACTCGGCTTTGGGGTCCCACAATTTTCCCAGCTCCTGTAGGCTCACGGAGGACCATTTAGTGTTGATTTTCGAGATGAGGAAATATTTGGCCGAGCAACTTCACAACCAACATGTCCTTAACAAACTCCTGAACATTTTGTTCGACTCCCTGTCAAGCAAGTCTGTGAAGAGTAGTTTCCCAACATGTTGTCAGTCGTTCGCCTTCACAATTCGCCATGACAGAAGCCCGGGTTCGCCTCACATCTAGCTTCTTTACTGTTAGATTTCTAGTTTTAGCTAGAATGTATTTTGTTGAAAACAGACTCTATTTCGCCAGTTGGCCCTTGAACAATGTCGACCACATGTTCTTGTTTCCATGCATGTGGCAGAACAAGTAGTCGGTTTTGATGTATTTTGAAACATGTGTCGTTTTTTTGACACCATAAGATAATACAATTTTTTTTTATTCAAAAAAATATATAAGAGAAAATTACTAATTAAAAAAATCACTTATAAAAATAATAAAAGAACAAAAAGTAAAACATATTAGAGACATTTTCCAACACATAAAAATAATAAAAATAAAACCTATTATCTTCTTGTGAATGTGTGTAGTCGTCACATCTCTTCTTAGAGATAAAGTTGCCACCATTCTAGCGAGTCTTGTACTTTGTATTTTTTCAGTCTCTTTGCAATTATTTCATTAATAGAAATCGTGTATTGATGTGTTTCTTTGTTTCTGGAAATTTTTATGTGTATTTCATTGTAACATATCTTCTTTCATTTCATTCCAAAAATAATCTGGATCATACATGGTGATAAACAATAAACGATAGTAGAAGGGTGTAGGAAAATATAAGTAAAGTCTCCATGCATTAAATGATGGTAAATTATGTTGAACATCATCATAAAATTACTTTTATTTTGGAGGTTCATCACAACCCTGTGAGGAATCATGGTGGTGTGTAAAGATAGGGATACCATGGTATTGGGCTTGATATTGAATTTAAGTTTCCATTACAAGGTTGTATGGATGAGAAACCTCCAATTCTTCTCATGATGAGAAACCTTCATGATTTCCATTGGACGTTGGAGACACATGGTCAACATCATAATGGATTGGGGATTCGTGGTGTTAATATATAGAGGAAGAATAAGGGTGAAATATGGAAGGGGCCAAACTTGAACCACCACCTACTCATTACGGTCCACTTTCTCCCACCCCCATACTGCAACAACAACCCCACAACTCTCAACACCACTAGAAGAAAAAATCACTTAGCAACTATCTACATGCCTCAATGGTAGGAATAATCCATCCAACATTTGGTGGATTTGAGAATTTTAGAAGCAATTTCACCGAAAAAAGGAAGTACACCAGTAACACATGGATATATGAAGAACTAACCAATATAGTGAGTATATGAAGAACTAGTCAATATAGTGTTGGATACAAAGCACACAAAAAACTATGTTACTCGATTCTCCACCACCATTGACCCATATTAGAAAAAGTAGTCCTAGCACAAAATTATGATGAATTAGAAGACCATCACACCAAGACTTACTTTGTAAGAAATTTGAGGCAAACTCAAGAAGATGAATGACAACTATCACTCTCTCCTTCATTTTGTGAGCACCAAGGAAGAAGAAGAACAAATACTAAGAGTTTAGTACCTATGTTTAATCACAATCGAAAATCATGATGCAATTAGATTCATCTCTTTACTCGTTATTTCATTACAATTTTTTTAATTAGTATATCCAAGAGTCGTAGAAACTAGATTTTGTTATATTTTTCAATCCCGTGGTGGGTTACAAAATTACAAATTTTGAATGTGTTAAGTTATTAAGACTCACTCTATAGATGCCTAGTAATTATACCCATCATATACAAGTTTGTATAGATAAAGTTAAACATAAACTACTTCAAAATTGTCCACATTTCTAATTAACTTCTTTAGTTTATAGTAACATAATAATTTTCTTCACTTACAAATTAAAAAAATACCATTTAAAAAAATTCCATAAAGATTGAATATATAAATATTCATTTCATATAAATTTTTATTAATTTGAGTATATAAATTTTCATTTCATATAAATTTTAAATTGCTCAAAACTTTTAAAAACATATATTAGATTTTTTTTAGATATGTTTTCTTAAAGTTAATTATAATAACCATTTATTTCATACATCTTATTGGAAAGAGTGCTCTCTATGATGGTAACTTAACTATCCCATATTGTAATAGAAAATCCATTTTTAAAGGTCTTCATGAGGTTATTTTAAATATTTTTTTAATGAAAAGTGGTATTAATCTAATATATGAAAAGTGGTATTAATGTGACATGTTATTTTAATATTTTTGAATTTTATAATTTGAATTTGTTAGTAAACATTGTACATCAAATGTTACTATTTAATTTATATTATATTATTATTAATTACAATGTTTTTGAAATATTAAAATTAATTAAAACATTGTTAAATAGAATTTTGAGATAATCTAACATTATTTAATTTATATTATATTATTATTAATTATATTTTTTTAAATATTAAAATTATTAAAAAAAAATTAAATAATTTTTTTAGATAGTTTAACATTATAGGTAAATAAGTTTCACTATCACATTTATTAATATAATTTAAAAAAAAAATTAACAAATTTATGTATATAAAAAATTAGATTTATTGATATGATTTAAAAATATGTAATTATGGTATATAAACGTTCCACCCATCATTAGGGACAACAAAACTTTGGTTGTCCCTAATGATGGGTGGTTGTCCCTAATGATGGGTAGAGTGTACACTTGAAATGTTGGACGTTTTGACGGACAACCAAGGTTTGGTTGTCCCCAATGATAGGTGGAATGTACACTCAAAACATTTGACGTTTTGAAATATATTTCTTGGTTGTCCCTAATGATGGGTGGAGTCTCCACTTTAAACCTTGGGCATTTCGAATCCCTATACACAATGATTATCCAAAAATATTTTCTACCATTATGTCTAAGTGTGAAAACTTACATTCTCATATATATAATTAATTGAATTATGTATATAAGAAAATGACTTTACATTGCATTTATTTGAAGATTTATTCTTTCATTTTATGTTTGGTATAGTTGATATATTAACTTAAATGTTTCCTTAATATTTAAAAAAAAAAATACATATTTTCGATATTAAGGTTTCTTTTAAGAACAATTGTTACTTGATATTTTAAATGAAAATAATAAATTGGGTAAGAAATGATTGCTCACGTAACTAAAAAAATGAATTGATTTAAACCCGAATGGAAGTGGGAAAAAAAGAAAAAAAAGGTTCCAAGTGAAATCAAACTTTAAACCTAATAGTCTTAATAATAATTTGTAAATGGTGTCTTCAACAAAAGTGCTCTAGGTCATGACTCTGCAACTCTTAGCACATTTTGATCTCATCAATGGCAGTCACCTTAGGAAAGGGTGTCTCCCCCTCATATCGCGACATCGTCACTGGGAAAAATGAGTCTCCCCTCAGTAAGCCAAGCAATACAATTCCTGGTAATTAATCAAAACCTTGTCTCATGGAGAAAGGAAAGAAAGATGGAACAACTTCCCAAGAAGCAGTGACACCTTAGCCACAACAACATACCATTATATTAGAAGAAATAAGATCCAGTACCTACATCCCACAAACTGACGAAACTCCTCAGTATGAGATATGATCAACTAATATCGATGAAACAATCCAACACATGTAAGACCATGCACTGATTTGCAAATTCATGGGTCTATGGCCATTGGAAAAAGCTCTATTATGGTGGATTAAAACCCAATATAAACCAAAGGGATATGTAGAGATAAAACTTTTCATGAAAGGTTTTTTTACTGCAATCTTTAATGTCATAGAAGATAGAGAACAAATATTCCAGAATGGACCCTATTTATTCAATTTTGTTGGCCTCTACCTATGCCTTTGGACCGAGAATTCAATCCTTGTGAAATAAAACTTATCTGCGACACTAGTTTTGATCTTGTTTTACTCACTACCCAATGAATATTGGGATCCGAACATTATGGAAGGAATAGGAAACACCCTGGGTACCTTTGTCAAAATTCTAGATGCCACACAACAAGGAAGATACACCTCTTACACAAGAATTTGTGTATATCTCAACATATCTAAGACTCTCCTTGTATCAATCTGCCTCTGACACTTAGATACAAACTTGATCCAAACCATTGATTATGAACATATCCCCTTTTAGTGCAGAAAATTCCATGCTCATGGTCACCTATTCCAATATTCCCTCTGAACATCTCCTAAGAAGATCCCAAGAATAAGGCAAACAAGGATGAAGATGGATTTGAAAAAGCTACCTCCAAAAGGAAAATTCTCTATAAAAATATGCAACAACCACCTCCAAAAGGCCCCTGCATCAATAACAACTTTGAAACTTTGACAGGCAATCTAGAAACAGATACCCAAAATAAAATAAAATAAAGGACTAGAAATAAGAGGTACAAATTCATAAAGGAAACCTAGCATCCCTAGATAATAACAATCCCCAACAACAATTGAAAGAGGCTACAGTACATTATCCTTCAATCATTGATGATAACACAACGAAAACCCAGACATGGGATGGAAAACATGGTCGTGAATATGGAGAAGACATGGACCTGGGGGATCTAGATATATAAATCATAATGGTCGCATGTGCTTGGAAAGACGCCAATTACATCCTAAAAACTCATATTCAACTACTGAACTTGTCTATACTCAATACTAAATCTAAGGATAAACCTGCAATAACACCCAAAGGCAAGCACATTTCATCCTCCTCTATTGGCATCAAGAACACTAACATAAAAGATAATCCCAAAGCTTTGAAAGAGGAAAGAAATAGAGGAAGAAGAACCAACAAACAACTTCTCCAAGAACTGGGAGAATTTATGGTAAACTCAAGACGCATCAAGTTGATGACAGAGAAATTATCACCCTCCTCTCAACCTTCTTAGTGAAGTCAATCTATTGGAATATTCAAGGTATGAACGACCTTATCAAAGAGAGAACCCTCAAATATTTATTGCATAAGGAAAAACCATCCATACCCATGATTCAAGAAACCAAATGTACTTCAGAAGTCCTATAAAGGATAGCCACCAAATGTTGTATTGGCTATCACTATATAGCCATAGGCACTTAAGGAGCCTCTATTGGACTAGTGCTCCTTTGTAACCCCAATTTAATCCTCCTCTTTGATTTATTTTCCACACTATGAAAAATTTCTTCTCATTTCAGAATGGTAGGAACTAATCATGGGGGATTGTTTTCCAATGTATATGCCCCCCAAACTTCTCCAGATAAAACTACATTCCTTCATTCAATTCAAATGTTGAAACCCATTGTAGACAACGCCCAATGGATTTTTGGTGAATACTTCAATATTATCACTTCTTTCGTAGAGAAAAAAGGAGGAATTCCTCATCTGGACTTGGACACATACCACCTCAACGATACCATTCGTAACCTCTTCCTAGTAGATTGTGAGATGGGGAATGGCATATTTACCTGGAACAACCATAGAGGGGGAGATCATCAAATAGCCTCACACTTAGACTGATTCCTTCTACATGAATATTTAATAACTCAAAACTTATCCATTGAAGCTTCTATTCTTCCTTGTCATGGCTCATATCATTGGCCAATCTACCTGGACTTAGATAGCAGAGTCGATCCAATCAATTGACCATTAAATTTGAAAACTTCTAGCTGGAACACCCATATTTATAGGCCAACATATCACAGTGGTGGAAGGATGAAACGATTTATGATGGATTCCCCATGTATCGATTCCAACAATGCCTGAAAAAATTAAAGTAAAAACTCAATATATGGAATAAAACAGAATTTGACAACATCTTCCAGGAAAAAATCAGTTGGAACAATCAACAGAACATCTCTTATAGAAAATCATTTTGTAGGGGCACACAAAAGAATTCATAGTATAATAAACACAACTAAGTGTTAAAATTACCATGAGAGCACAACATGAATAACAATTATGGAAACAAGAATCTCGGATACAATGGATAAAAGAAGGAGAGAAAAACACCAAGTTCTTCCATAAGTCCATGCTCCAAAGAAGAAAGATCACAACAGGATCACCTCTCTCAAAGACAGAGAAGGAAATCAAATCCTATCACATGAAGAAATTCAAACAGAGTTAATGCATTACCATAGTACTTTGATGGCAAGTGTCTCCCCATCGCACTCTACAATGTCATCTACAAGATCATCACTAAAATAATTGTTAATTGACTCAAGCCCATGTTGCCCTCCCTCATCTCCCAAGAACAAATGGGTTATGTTGAAGGCAAACAAATTATTGACAGCATTATTATGGCTCATGAGTTAATACACTCCTTACAACACACTTGCATAAAAGAAAATACTACTATGATCCATTTGGAGTGAGCTCAATTCTCCCAAGAACAAGGTCGCAAACTACTCTACAACATCATAAACTATATTGAATCATAAAACACAATGCAACTATAAAATTACAATCCATATGGAAGAAATTCTCAAGATATTTTATTCACTCCATCATAAGTCAAGGATATATGCTCCAAGAGTACTCCCCTTGGAATGGAGAAGGAAATCTTATATATACATAATTTTCTTTGAGAATAATATAAGGAACTAATAAATTCAGATCCAGTTTTTGCTCATGTGGTTACAACCATTTGCTAGTATTTATAAAGTCAACAATATCTTCAAAATCTTTGAGATATTTGATAACTAATGTCATAAAAAATTCATGATTATTTTATATCCAATATACTTGAATGAACATTCCAAATCCTCATTAAATCTTCAATGGTTGGAGAGGAAATTCGAATTTGGAGCTAGGTGGTAAAAATAAGCATCATTGGAAACTGCAAATATACCTGTAAACATCACCAAACTCTCCTAACTTTCCAGGTTAAGTGAGAACATGTTTTTTTCTTTTTTTAAGTAAAAAATATAGTACCTGCTATATAAAGTTATCAAAGAAACATTGACAAAATACATAGAGATATAGTCGTCCTGAGCCACCAAAAATGATGTCGTTTTACTGGAAACCAGCATAGTTTGGAGTGAGATGAGTCTAGGAGGGTAAACTAGAAACTATTTTTCCCTCTGTCCTGCCCAAAGGAAACTAGGACAGATGGCTATAGTTCAATTTTACATGTAGCAACAACATGATTAAACATAAAACAAACTAGCATAGGAGAACTTAGATACCTGGTGACCTGTCGCCCTTGCCTGTCTGTCACATGGATCTGGCTGCGGTGGAGAACGGTTGCACACACAATGGAAATTTCCTCTTTGCTGGAGCATTGGAGTACGCATCGAGGAGCAAGTCCAGACGTTGTCCCGTGAGGAGGGCTCTATGCTCCTGGTCTTCCATGTGGCCTCGGAGTTCGAACACCAGAGCCATATGCTCTGCACGGAGGAGTGGACCATGCAAGTCATGATTACCTTTTTTGTCGAAGGTTTCGTTCCCCACTTCCACGTTCATCCCTGCTCTGGCCTTGATCACATTCAATCCTTCTCTGGCCGCATCCACCTTCATCCCTGCTCTGGTCTCGTCCACATTCCTTTTTACGCAAGCATTGTCCCGAGCCTCGTCCTCGTTCGTTGCCTTCTCAGCATGGTTGGTGGGGTTGTAGTCACCCATCCACGGTATCTCTTCAACAATACAAACAGGGAATTCGTCTGCTGGCTCGTCTTTAGGACTGCTACCAGCCTGTAAATCCGGCACCATGGCTTGGGGTTCTAGGGTGGTCGATAAGTCCTCCAGGTACGTTGTTTCGTCAACATAGCAAGCTGGAAACTCGTCCGCAACGCCTCCCTCCAGACTGCTTCCAGGCTCAATTTCCATGATATGAATGCTACGATATGTCCCAGGCTTAGCGATAATGGCTTGTAGTGCCAATTGGTCAGTGCATGCCCTCTGCCAGAGAATGGAAGTCTCCATCGACAGAGCGCACTCCAGGTTCTTCCTCCTTTTCCTTTGCTCTTTGTGGGTGTACCAGGACGAGCCTCGGTGAGGCCTACCTCACTTCCTTGTCATTGTTGATGAGGGGTGGATAAAAATACAGAGAGAATGCACCAAAATGAAAGTGAGCCAAGACGATAGGGAACCAGAGCTGCACCAGAGCTCCCAACCGGCGGGGCAGTCCAAAATGAGAGCGAACCAGCTCTGTCCAGGCTCTTGAATTTTTGAATTACCAAATGACGGATTCGCCTAGCTTCCCATTAACCCTATCATATTGAGTTTTGTCGGAGCAAGACCTTTTCCACGAGGGAGGAGTCCCTCCTCCGTATAGTGGTTGTAATGGTCGGCTACCATCATAAATGCGGAGAGGATGGGTGGCGGCCATCATCATTTAAGCTGTGGCTTGATGCTGAGTCATGTGGCGAGGCATCGCCGCGTGTCACCCCATCCGAGGTAACTGAGAACATGTTATTTTTATAAGATTTAATAATAAATTCACTTAAAATACTAAAATAAATGCATTCGAAAATAATAAGTCGAATCCCTCATATAAACATTAAAATGGTCTTAATGCAAGGTTAAGTGAAAATGGAAAATGATTAAAATTCAGGGAAAATGATATTATATAATGGTAAAAAGGATGACAATTTGGTGACTCGACAATTGGCATAACATGTTGCATGAAAGAAACATCCTAACATCCCTCAACTTAGACCCGAGAAAGGTGAAGTACATCCCAAAATCCATCTTGATATCTAGCATAGCTCCTTCCCATTGGTCTCCTCCCCCTCATGGATTCATCAAACTAAATTTCAATCGAACCTCTAAGGGAAACATAGGGGTAGAGAACTATGGTGGGGTATTCATGGATGAAAATGGTCACATGCTCAAAACCTACATTGAAAATATGGGCACAGAAAACAATAATACAACAGAGATCAAAGCCCTCGAGGAATGTCTCTAAATAACAATCAAGGAGAATTAAACAAAGTTGGTCACAGAGGGAGATTCTCAATCGATCATCTACATGCTATATTTCCTTCAACAGGGCTCACCTCTTCACAAAGTTTCAACAAGTTCGGATTTTTCTTTCTCTCTAGAAATAATAAATCACCTCCTCAAGAAGATCGTGGCTCTCATACCATCTCATGCCATATGCTCTACAAACAAAGCATCAAATAGCCTAACCAATGAAGGAATCACCAAGACCAATGGGAATAACCTTGGGATTCCTAACAATCCAACACACTTATAGCTCAATGCTCTACCCTCGCCTCAAAGGATTGTCGACCCTAGATTGGGTGACATGGAGGTTGGGATATCTGGCGATGAGTCAATAGGCCACATGGACACCTAGATGGACAATCCACTGCCAAGATCGAGCATGCATGACATCAACCATGTGGATGAGTGGTGAAAACTTCACCTTCCTTGATCCATCCTGCAAGATATTGATAATTATTCTAACGACACTCCCTTGGGCCCTACCTCCATACCTTCCAATGATCATTAATTGTGTACCCTCCACCTCGACTTGCAATACTTTGGCACCTAGTTGTCAAGGAAAATGGGAGAAGAGAATATTCTGCGACAACTATCTAGTGTTAGGTCATCAGTACAACCAGTATAGAGGTGATTAAAGAAGGAAGTTAACGCAACAAAACAACAATGCAGTTGTCTTGACGGAAGGATCTTTCGAGATTTTGTGTCAGGGCAGCATGAAAATGAAAGGTGGCAGACATTTTGATCCATTCAACAATCCTAGGAACCTCAAGAATTGGTCAAACGCTTATCCTTGTGAAGTATGGAAAGCTCTTGCTAGAGGAGTCCACGGTTGACAATGTTGCAAGTTGTCCCTCAACCCACCATGGATTCATGTTCAACTTTGATTTGACAAACAGATTGAGAGCACCATGGCTCCCCGAAGAGGATATCACAAGGGTTACAAACAAGGAGGGAGTTCACCTTCAGATCCTTCCTCCAGCCACAAAGAAGAGAGAATTCCCATGACCCGATTTCAACACAACGCCCATGCAGCAGCGACATCTTTCCAGGAAGCAATTCCACAACACATTTGCGAGCAAATTGCGGAGGTCAAGGCCAACATCTAGATGGAACAAACCCTAACACCAACTCAGGAGGTGGATGAAGGTATGATCACCTGGGTATCAAACATCGGTATCTTGCGTGGGCGTGAATCAAAGTATTGGTGAATAGTGGAACTCTACTGGCATTTGAAAATGCTTCTGGGTCAAATGTTGCGAACTAGGGAGGAAACTCAAAACACCAATCAACTCTAGTGGGAATAGTTTCATCTTCTCCTTCACAAGTTCATGGCTTGTCTCCCTTCATCCAACTCAACAACAATAGTGCAACTTAGAAGGAAAACAACTCCATATCCTTCCAATGAGCCTCAAGCTCCTCCTCTATCTGGTTAATCAATATGTTTTTCTTTTTTCTTTTTTTGTATAATGAAAAGCGGGCATTATTATGTCTTAGCCTCGAGTAACTCTCAAAGTTATAATTATAAAACTTATCTAGATAAAGAGTAGTTAAATTGGATAGAACGACTCTTTCTTTTTTATTGGTCTCTTTTCCCAATAGTAAACAAGTAGCTAATTATATATATATATATATATATATAATAAAAAAAATTACCCTATATATTTCAAAAAAAAATTATAAATAAAACTCATAATTGTATCCAACTTTAAAAGTTTCAAGCTTCTCAACTATATGACTAATGATCTATCTTCATGAAAAAAAACAATAAAATACTTTGAGAATTTTCATGTAATTCTCATTCAAGAATATCCACCCCATACATAAAAACATCTTTGAATTGATTATCATTAATTAGATTTATAAGTTTATATGTAGTTAATCTACTCTCTCTATATATAGAGAGAGAGGTGGCATAATGGTTAAGAACATGCATTTCCTTTTAAGAGGTCACAAGTTCAAATCCAGAGGGGTTAGGGTATGTATACTTCCGTAGACTTTACCAGTATGTATACCTTCGTAGACTTTACCAGTCCAAAATCACCCAAGGATAAGTTTTATAAATAATTATCAATGTTATTTATATAAACCGTCAGGGGCAACTAAGCCGCCAAAATCATCGAGGGATTTTCGAACTGGGGACTTTAACATCATGGAGTGCCTTAACAACACATTCTATATATTATAAAATAGATAAACTGATATTTTTAAGATGAGACAATTGATTATAATTTTTTTTATTTTTTTATTTTTAATTTAAAATATTAATTAAAAATAATAAAATAAATATAAAATATTAAATGTAACTTTGTTTTAATAATTTTATAAAAATAAATAAACATTATTTTAAATAAGAATTAAATTAAGTATTAAGAATTAAATATTTTTATAATGAAATAGGCATTTTTAGGAGTAAAAGAATATAAAAGTAAAATTTTAAAACAAACCAAAGTGATTTTTTTTTTTTNAAAAAATTAAAAAAGTCTATTTTTATTTACAAACATTAAAAACCAAAAACACAAACAATAAGTTTTTTTTCTAAAATACAAAATAAAAAAAAAAACAAAAAAAAAACAAAATATATCACTAATATAAAATAGACATCCTAGACCTCTTCTTTCTTCATTCCTTTTTTAGATGAAAACACCACATCATAATAGACATCCTATACCTCTTTTTTCTTCATTCCTTCTTTAGATGAATACACCACATCATAGACCACGAAGCATCCTCAACCTCTTTGGTTCATGTCTGCAAGATTCTCATGTGTCCCTGTCATGGCCAAAAGCTTCTAGAATTATCTCTCTCTTATCCAGTTGTCTCTGTAGAGATTCCCTATGCATACGCAGATATCCACCTCATCCTAGAGTTGTCCAATTAACACTTTACACTGAGCGAGTGTTTCAAGAGCAACGGATAATGTTGAACTATGCACATCGATAATGAGAGACAGTTTTTGAGTAGTTGTGAAATTGTCCTCCACAAACTCCTTTACCCATGTTGAACTTCCCTGGGGCACTTCCTTTCCTTTCACCATGATTACGAACTTGAAACAAAGATCAAATTGAGGGCTTGGCACCACTCAAAGAAACCAACTACTTCCCGGTGTTCCTCATACCAAAATACTGCCCAATTTCACCCCAATTGGCTAGAGAAAAAGAGTACATTTTTTTCTCCTGAGGACACTCTCAAAAAATTCCCCAAATTCCTCCAACACAGGAGTAGATATAAGCTACTATCTAGACTAATAAAAGATTTAAACCAACCATACTTAGAAGTAAGCATGGATTTCTTACGAGAGCACCAACTAGGTTAATGCTCCCCCAAAAAATGTTGAAGGATGCTATAGACATAGGAAGCCAACTCGTAATCCTTCCCTCTTAAAGCCCAAAGATCCTGACCAGATTATATTAAAGCACACCAAAGGGTCCTCGGGTTGCTTGCACACTTAAATTTCACCCTGGGATGGAATAATATGTGTAGATTTTAACTTTGTACAATATTTACTATAGACAGATTTTTAGTAAAAGAATGGAAAAGATACAATGGAAAATACAAACATTACATAAAGATTTTTCCCCTGGAAACCCAAACCGGGAAAACAACATATTCTATATTCATTCATGGTGATACATTGTTTATAATACAATATACATATAGGAGCCAGAAACATCCAAAAACCTAACCCAATGACTTGGATTAGTGAACAACCCTAATTCCTTAATCGGAAATAGAAAACTATCAGGAAAAAAACATGTGTCGAAAAACCGCCCACATTCAACACAAAAATCAAGGCAACACAAAAAATGAGGAAAAATGAGACACGTTTCCCACGAAAAAAAGTTTCTCGAGGGTGTTGCCCTTGCACCCCCTACACGCTCGGTGCAGCATAGACACTATTACTCGTGCAAAAGAATATAACACATAACCAACAATATGCTTATCGCATAGTCAACTAAATATTGTAACCATGGTATTCTTGGTCAAATTGAAAATTATAACTACAAACCTAACTTTAGAAACCATAATTGCAGTGAACTTATGGATGCATGAATCCTCACACTGATAATCCATCCGAAGCTCCTCAGAAATGAACTATGCCTTCAAGGCCTATACTTCCTGCTCTTGCACATAACTTCCAATCATTTCCTCCATTCCATCGGCCAACAAAAACATTAAATGAGATTAGGCTCCATGCGTACAACAGTCTTAAATTTCCCACTGGTATGAGTACAACTTCCACAAATGAAATCCCGTATTAGCGTCATCGACATTAACAACAATGAAAATTGTTTGTCCTTCACCAGGAGCCAAACAAGCATGACGTGATCCCTCTGAACTTGTCGTCGATTATGTAGATGAGGGGGTTGATTTTACATGTGAAGTCCACGTGACGAAGGGGGTTGATCTTACATGTGAAGTCCACGTGTAGCCATCCCTTTCAACTCTTACGTGGACTCAAAGTCTCACATTCTTTATCCTAGCCCCTTTCATTATGGAGGGGCTACAATGCTTACTTGCCCTTGGATTCCCATGTACTCACATATTGTTTGATGTAATACCTAGATTTCAATATAAATCCATGTCTAATTTTTCTAATACCAGGATTTGAATTTGTAACCTTTTAAGAGGAAACACATGTTCTTAACCATTAAGCCTACTCAAGCCAATTAACCAATTACAAATTCTATCCCTCAAAGATACATTGTTGATATATAAAGTCCATAGTTAACTTCCCTTAACTTTATCTCATATTAGTTGGATGCACGAAATCCGAAATGTACCATGCAAATAAGGATAGCTGTATTAAACAAACCATTTATGCAAAGGTGATAGGCGATAATACGAAGCAAAAGTGTACAGAAACGCCTGTTCCTCCCTCGGGTTTACAGGTGGACAACCCACTTATATATAGTCAATCACATCATTTTACTTTATACTTTACCTGGGCTATCCACTTCCCTAAATTTTAATAGAAAATGGGAAGAAAATGAGTGTCTACAGAAGGACATTTATGAAGCGTTGATACTCCGAGTACACTTTCATTGTTTTTTCTTTTCAGADGTACTGAAAAGCTATGCATGTRAAGCGTTGAAACTCCGAATCTACTTTCATGWTTTTTCTGTCATTGGTGAAAARCSATGCATGTTTTTTCTGTCATTGGTGAAGCGTTGATACTTCCAATCTACTTTCAYTGTTTTTCTTTTCAAAAGCAGTGGWAAACAAGTACTTGAAAACTATGTATCGTATATTTTCTGGAGATATATATCATTGGATGTGTGGTGTCTCATCTAATATATAAATCATGGGAAAAATGAGACACATTTACCGAGAAAAAAAAGTTTATGTGTTGTCCCTACACTCCCTAAAGGCTCGGCACAACATAGACACTACTATTTATGCAAAAGAATATAACACATAACCAACAATATGTCTGTGAAATCCACGTGACGAAGGGGTTGAAGGATAGCTGTATTAAACAAACCATTTATGCAAAGGTGATAGGCGATAATACGAAGCAAAAGTGTACGGAAACGCCTGTTCCTCCCTCGGGTTTACAGGTGGATAACCCACTTATAGATAGTCAATCACATCATTTTACTTTATACTTTACCTGGGCTATCCACTTCCCTAAATTTTAATAGAAAATGGGAAGAAAATGAGTGTCTACAGAAGGACATTTATGAAGCGTTGATACTCCGAGTACACTTTCATTGTTTTTCTTTTCAGAAGTACTGCATGTGAAGCGTTGAAACTCCGAATCTACTTTCATGTTTTTTCTGTCATTGTTTTTCTTTTCAGAAGTACTGCATGTGAAGCGTTGATACTTCCAATCTACTTTCATTGTTTTTCTTTTCAAAAGCATTTCAAAAGCAGTGGTAAACAAGTACTTGAAAACTATGATACTTCCAATCTACTTTCATTGTTTTTCTTTTCAAAAGCAGTGGTAAAGAAGTACTTGAAAACTATATTTTCTGGAGATATATATCATTGGATGTGTGGTGTCTCATCTAATATATAAATCATGGGAAAAATATAAAATAAACACTTGTAAAGAAAATACAGTGTGACTTCTTTAATAAAAGAAAAAGGTACCCGATCTAGTCGGGCAGATTCTTGTTTTATACTCTTCAAGAATCCAGCAAGGGTGATTCTTCTCTTTTTCTTCAAAAGTCTAATCGAAAATGGGAAGAAGGGTGTCCCTGTAAAAGGAGCCAAGCCGATGGATGATTCTTCTCTTTTTCTTCTAAAGTCTGTCTTTTGGAAAAAGAGAGAAATCTACCGAATCCAATTGGGTAGATAAATTCTTGTTTTATAGCATACTGACGAAACGAGCCGCACCGACGGGTGATTCTTCTCTTTTTCGTCGCAAATCAGTTGAAAATGGGGACGATCGGTGTCTAAGGAAAAGGCAACCATGACATTTATGAACGGACGAAACTCGTTCCACTTTTTTTCTKGGGAMAATGGGTCTCCATTGAAAAGACAAAAAGCTGATAATATGAATCTCGTTTCATTATTTTATGTAATGGAAAAGTTAGTTCGCAAGTCCAGTGGGTGATTCTTATCTTTTTCTTCAAATCCAATCCAATCCGGTAGATAGATTCTTGTTTTTGTTTTATAGAATACAGACGAGCCGAGCCGACTGGACTGGTGATTCTTCTCTTTTTCGTCGCAGGTCAATTGAAAATGGGAACGATCTGTGTCTAAGTAAAAGGCAATCATTACACTAACGAGGAGCTGATAATACGAAACTCATTCCACTTTTTTATTCTTGGAAAATAGGTTTCCATGGAAAAGACAGAAAGTCTACATATTTTTTATTTGAAGGGAAGGATTATATTTCAAATTAAAGGGTTAAATCTTTTTAAATTAATAGGTTAAAATAAATTATTATTTTATTATGAAAATTAAATAAATAAATAATTTACTCATAAACTGGTTATTTTATAACTAATTTATTATGAAGTATTTTATTATTGATATTTATATATTCAAGTTTTTCAAATATTCATAACTTTATTATAAACTATTTTTTCATTTTTTGAGACATGAAAAATTCTATATATTAAGTTTTTATTATTTAATTTGAAATGTTGATGATTTGAAGGATATTGAAATTTTCAAGAAAATCACATTGTAATTTGAAATTGACAAAACTGAATTTTAATTGGATAAAATTACAATTTCAAATTTGAGATCAAATACATACTTAAAAGTTATGAAAAAAAATATCCCTTCAAACAAAATTATAAAAGAGCATTTGGTACCAATAATTAATATGTACCTGATACAAATATTAAAAATAAATTGAAATAAATTAAATTAATAATACACTTACATATGATTAATACTAGAGAAGAAAACCATGGCCAACATCAATAAATCTATGAAGACGAAGAGAATTTGGAATTTGATCCTCAATCATTGGGGCTTTAATAGATGAAATATATGCATGTATGAGCTCCATATAAACATGATTGTATTGTATAAAAAACATAACAATTTTTTTTTTAAACTTACTTTTCACAGCAAAAAAATGATAACATTTTTTTTTATTGCTAAGATATAAGGAAAATGAATAGTAAAAGAAAAAAACTTATAAAAATAATAAAGAATAAAAAATAGAACATATTAAGAAAATTTTATTTTATTAAGGAAATAACTATTAGTAAAATAAAAAAAACCTATAAAAACAATAAAAGAATAAAAAATAGAACATATTAAGGAATTTTTATTTATTGCTAAGATATAAGGGAAAATGCCCTAGATGGTGTGACACGTAGCAAGAACATGCTACATGGCACTCTGGCGGCAATGAGTGCAATTAAAGACCGTTGACACGAGCCTCCTCCTCAGTCAAATCACAATGCATAACATTCACTAAGGAAAAATGTTAGTGCGTTGGGACAGTCAGGGAGGTTTAATGGCGCACCAAGATTGGTCATCCAAAACCGGTATGATGCACCAAGGCAACATCACCTCGACATTCATGGCTCCCCAAACTTTCATTTCTCTCATCATCACGTAGGTAATCTCTTGTTGTCGTTCTTATCTCCAAAGTTTGTCCTCAACATTGCATTCTCCACCTACATTCTCCATTCGAGTAAGTCAAGCCTCTATCAATTTTCTTCCTTCCACGATCGACATTCCCTTCATTTCCTTTGTCAATTTTCTTCCCCTCAAGCTCAGCTTCGACATGCCTCCTGAGAGAGGTAAGTCAAAACGCGAGCTGGCCTACTATAGTCTGGTAGGCCGACATCAGCGGACAGGCCCACCTTTTCTTTTTCCCAATCCAGGAAGCAACTATTTTTGCTATCCTGACTCCAGCCAAAATTGGTGCGAAGATTCCCAACCTAAGCCCCATTCACTTGACCCTGAGCTAAACTATGGAGGACGCATAGTAGAGGAGGAGATTCCTCCTAACTGGGAGGAGAACACCATGGAGCATAAAACACCAATGGGCACCATTTTTCCCTTAAATTCTCTTGAGATAGCCATGGGAGTTTGTATGGTGGAGGAGGAAATCGCTCCACTGGTGCAGGATGACTTCAAGGAAGACACCTTCAACGTCAATGTACCGAACAATGAAGCACCAAGGATAGATTGGGTCGATTGTTGGAGCAAGGAGGAAACCCATTGGGAGCTGCACACAGGCACGCAAGTTCACTCGGCTTTGGGGTCCCACGATTTGCCTAGCTCCTACAGGCTCATGAAGGACCATTTAGTGCTAATTTTCGAGATGAGGAAATATTTGGCCGAGCAACTTCACAACCAACATGTCCTTAGCAAATTCCTGAACATTTTGTTCGACTCCCTGTCAAGCGAGTCTGCGAAGACTTGTTTCCCAACATGTTGTCAGTCGTTCGCCTTCACAGTTAGCTATGACAGAAGCCCGGGTTCGCCTCACATCTAGTTTCTTTACTGTTAGATTTCTAGTTTTAGCTAGAATGTATTTTGTTGAAAATAGAGTCTGGTTCGCCAGTTGGCCCTTGACCAAAGTCGACCACATGTTCTTGTTTCCATGCATGTGGTAGAACAAGTGGCCGGTTTTGATGTATTTTGAAACATATGTCGTTTTTTTGACACCGTAAGATAATACAATTTTTTTTATTAAAAAAATATATAAGAGAAAATTACTAATTAAAAAAAACACTTATAAAAATAATAAAAGAATAAAAAGTAAAACATATTAGAGACATTTTCCAACACATAAAAATAATGAAAATAAAACCTATTAAAAAAAGAATTATTGAAAAAAATTAAAAATAACAAATAATTTTTTATTTTAATTTTCATGGAAAATAGTTTTAAGCCCTTCCATAAACGATTAGAGAACTATTGAAAGGCAATGAATACCTCAATTTTGATCCTATTTACATTGTTTTGCCTATTGTTTTAGGTATTATGTAAAGTTGCATAGTTTTTATGTAAAGGAAAAGGCTTGTCCCGGGCCGCGTTTCATGGGAAAATGGATCTCCATGTTAAAAGACGGAAAGCCGATAGTACGAATCCGATTCCATTGTTTTTATGTACAGGAAACGATAGTGCCGCGCCGACTCACATTCACAGGTTTACGACAGGATAGTCCATGTATAGTCATTTACATCATTTCACTGTATACTGTTGAAAGAGAAGGCTCCCCGATCCAATTCGTTAAATTGTTGTTTTATAGACGAGACGAACCTGCGGAGTCCGTCGTTGTGGCGGGTGACTGACAATGGCGAATGTGTTTTACTCTGAGCGCCCAATTATGGAATATGCAGAGTTTTATAACAAATTTGCCTTTGCTTTCCTACTTGCATTTGCGGCGTCATGCGGATTCTTGATCCGACGGAGAAAACGGAGGCTGCCACCTGGGCCGTTTCCATTGCCGATCATTGGAAACCTTCACCTACTCCTGGGAGAGCTTCCACACCAAGCCCTGGCAGCTCTTTCTCTGAAATGCGG
>SNQJ01S0039618.1:36209-47818 GCA_010110895.2 Picea sitchensis | reverse complement strand
TTGTGTCTCTTGTGATTGTGTATTTCTCAGTGATCTTGTATTATGCTATTATTATCTATTGAAATGCAAAGAACTATAATAATGTCTTAAACATTAATAGATTTTACACTGGAAACCCAAATCGAGAAAACCAACAACTTGTTTAGAGTCACACCTCTAATATTTTATTCATCATATATTATTAATTGTTTGGAATACAATATACATATAGGATCATGTGGAATATAAACCCCTAATCCATTGAACTGGATTAGTCAACAACCTCAATTATTAAACCAAAATTAGAAAACCATCGACGAAAACCATGTGATGAAAAACTGCCAAAAAACAGACGCAAAAAACTACCAAAAAAAAATCGGGGGCATTGTGCTCGAACCCCCACATAGGGGGGCTCCTACCACCCCCTGTGAACCCCCCAAACAGGGKGGATTCTCCCCCCTATGACCCYCCGGGTATAGGGGGGATARCACCCCCCTGCCCCCCCTCTCTAACCCCCYTGCATGCTCGGTGCAAAGTAAACATCAAATCTAGTCGTGCAAAGAATATACCACATACCCAACATTCTCCCACTTGTTTTTTTCTTTGTATATGGGGGGTTACATGCTTACATAATCAACAATCCACGACATCAATTCCCATATATCCTCTACATTCTTAGTGCTCATATATTTTGTTAGTCAATCTGCAACATTCTTCAAAGTGTCCACTTTCATAAATAACACTTTATTTTCTTCAACCATGTCTCTCACAAAGTGATATTGAATGTCAATATGCTTTGTCTTTGAATGATAAGTTGGGCTCTTTTCCAGGAATATTTCACTCTAACTGTCACAATCTATCCTTACAACTTTCTATACCAACCCAATACCTAAACACAGTCTCTGTAACCATATTGCTTCCTTGCTTGCATGAATGGCTGCTATGTATTCAACTTCTATAGTTGAGAGTGACACTATAGATTGACTTTTGCCCATCCAACTGATTGCTCCTCCAAATAGGTTAAGAACATACCCACTTGTAGATCTTTTGTGATCCAAATCTCCAGCCCAATCTGCATCAACAAACCCATGTATGTTCAACACTTTGTCCAATCTCGATATTCCTTGGTAGCACAATCTGTAACTAGTAGTGCCACGCAAATTTCCGAAAACCCTCTTTATTGTTATCCAATGATCCTTCCCTGGTTTTGACATATACCTACTTAAAATTGTTGGGTTGTTATATTCTTTGTTGTGAAAGTCTGGTCGAGGTGGATCGAATGACGGTCGAAGTCGAGGTGGATCAACAACAAGTCAAGAGTCTAGGTATATCAACAATAAGTCGAAGGTCGAGGTTAGTCGACTGGTTAAAGTCGAAGTCGAAGGTCGGGGCAGTTCGATATGGTAAAGGCATCGATAACAAGTCAAAGAGGTAAACCAATAAGAGGTCGATAGGCGGGCATGTGGCGACCAACTAAAGACCGAATGAAGGTCGATTGGTAATCTGAATTGGAGTCGACTTTAACAAAATCTCGAGATTTGTGGGACTTGTAGCCAATGATTTGCATGGATCTGTAAAAAAAATTTGGGCACGATGTAGGTTACTGGTCATGTAGATGTAAGCCGGATTGGCTACAAGGTTGTTCTTGCACATGAAAGAGGGTATGATGCCGATTGTGTCTTAGGTGTGGACCAAGGTTAGACATGTAAGATTTTATTCAGATTGAATAAGAAAACAAGAGAGCAAAACACTCAAGGAATGTTGGTTTTCCCGGTTTGGGCTTGCAGGGTAAAATCTATGTGTACGGTGTGATTGCTTTGTCATTTACATTCTTGATTAAATTCTTCTTCTCTTCTACTAGGTTTAGTGTGGAAGTGTATCTCATTTCATAACAAGTGGTATCATAGCTTTGTTATGCTTTGACGTGTGTATTAGATCTTGATTTAACAATATTGAATCTGAGAGTTAAACCCTAGGTACAGTAAGAGTTGTAAGTCATAAATTGTGTTAAAGATCGTGGTAAAGAATGGAGAGCAGTTCAAGAATAGAGATAGAAAATTTCAATGGCGAGAATTTTGAGCTTTGGAAGCTTAAAATGGAATATCTTCTTGTATATCGAGAACAATGGACAATGGTATGTCCAAGTATCCAACCGACAGGCATGTCGATGGAAGAATGGGAGAAACTCGAAAGAAGAGCAAGAAGTACAATTCTACTTTGTCTTGCAGATTCGGTACTACTGAATGTCTCAGGTGAAGATTCGACCAAGAAACTGTGGGACAAGCTGGGAAGATTATACCAGTCGAAATCTCTGGTAAATAAGTTGTTTCTCATAAAGAAACTATATCTTTTGAGAATGAGCAATGGCAGTTCAATGACTAAGCATTTAAAAGTGTTTAATACTATTTTAAGCCAGTTATCATCTGTGGATATTAAAATCATTGAGGAGGAGAAGTGTATAAGCCTATTATGTTATTTTCCAGACTCATGGGATAACTTAGTCATGGATATAGGGAGAAATACAACCACACTAGCGCTAGAAGACATGGTTGCTTCTCTGATTTTAGAAGAAATCAGAAGAAAGAACATGGAAGGATTGAGCAAAGATGCTTTAGTGGTGAAAGGTTGATCGATTGAAAGAGATAAAGGAAAATTCTCTGGTACAAATTCTAAGTCGAAGGGTAGATCTAAATCCATGGTTCAGTCGAAAAGAAGATGCTGGAAATGCGGTAAAGTTGGGCGTTACAAAAAGGACTGTAAGTCTTGGGCGATGGAAGTTAGTACGGGATCCGACAAGAAGTAGTTAACTGAGAGAATGACAACCCTAGATAAGGGAGGTGATATGTACCTGACATTGACCAGTACATAGTCAGATCAAGGTGTTTGGTTGATCGACTCAGGAGAATCCTATCATATGACACCACATAGAGAATGGTTCTGCGAGTATGAACGATATGATGGAGGTGATGTGTTCTCAGAGGATGACTTGAAAATCTAAATTGTTGAATGCGGAAGAGTTTGATTGATACTATAGGATGGGATGAAAAGAACCCTTCCAGGTATGCTGCACATTTCGGGTTTAGCAAGAAACCTAATATCTGTCAGTAAGATGAGTGATGTTGGACTGCACACTCTGTTTTAGAAGGATTCGTGCAAGATGGTAAGAGTTGTGATGTTCTTAATGAAAGGAGTTTGAATTGGAAGCCTATACAAGCTGTTAGGGAATGTCGACTCGATCGGATGCAACATTATCGTTTCTCCTGAAGCCAACTTGATTTCGACTCAACTCGACCCAACTCGGGCTGAGTCGATACAAAACAACATGAAAAGACATGATAAAATCGGCCCGACCATGCTATGGCATGAGAGGATGGGACACGTTGGAGAAAAAGGACTTCGAGCCATGCATAGCTTAGGAATGGTCGAAGGTTTTCCTTAATGTGGTTTAGAAGTTGACTTTTGTGAACATTGCATATATGGAAAACAAAGTCGAGTGAAGTTTCCATCTGGAGTGACAAGGGCAAATGGGATTCTAGAATTGGTGCATAGTGATGTGGTTGGCCCAGTTACAGTGCCTTCACTTGGTGGATCCCTTTATTATGTCTCCTTCATAGATGATTTTTATAGAAAGACATGGATATATTTCGTGAGGAAGAAATAAGAGGTTTTCGAGAAATTTAAAGAGTTTAAAGCTCTTGTAGAAAACTGGACATATAAGAAGATTAAGGTGTTGAGAACTGACAACAGTGGTAAATTATGTGGAGAAGAATTTGATCAGTTCTATAAGAAGTGTGGCATATCACACCATATACCTCACAACAAAATGAAGTTACCAAGAGAATGAACAAAACGTTGATGGATAATGCAAGGAACATGATCAATGGTGATGGGCGTGCACAAGAATTCTGAGCGGAGGCAGTCGACACTGCAAGATATCTGATGAATATGTATCCTTCATCGGCGCTAGTTGACATGACTCCACATGAGGTACGGTCAGGTAAGAAGCCTTTGATTGCACATCTCAAAGTATTTTCCAGTGATGCATTTGTGCATGTTCCCAAGTAAAATAGGAGCAAGCTTGACAAGAAGACAACAAAATGTTTTTTCATTTGATACAAAGAAGGAATGAAAGGATATAAGCTCTGGGAAATTGCATCAAGGAGAACAATGTACAGTCAAGATGTGGTCTTTAGAGAAGTCAGAGGTAAGTCTGAACCTGAAGAAATTGTTCAGACCGAGAATAATCCTGAGACAATGTGGTTTGAACTGAGGAATGAAGAAGATGATTCAAATGAGTCAATTGAATCAAAGGAAGAGGTGGAACAAAAGACTCCATTGGTAAGGAGGTCAGAAAGAATAAGAAAACCAGTTGAAAGGTATAGTCCGCTCAAATTTCATTCTGCATTCATGTTAACTTCCATCGACAATGACCCCAAGTCAGTCTGTGAGGCAGTCGACTTGACAGAGGGTAAAATCTGGAAGGAAGCCATGGTCAAAGAGATGAAATACTTGCACAAGAACAAGACATGGGATTTAGTCAAGTTACCTAGTGGAAGAAAGCTCGTCGGTAGCAAATGGGTATTCAAGAAGAAGATGAATGCCGCAGGACAAGTTAAGAAGTTCAAAGCTCGACTGGTAGCGAAAGGTTATTCCCAAGTCGAGGGAGTCGACTTCGATGAGATTTTTTCCTCTGTTGCAAAATTAACTTCCATTAGAGTACTAATTTCTATGGCTACAAAAATCAATTTGGAAATAGAACAGATGGATGTGAAGACAACGTCCCTACATGGGGACTTGAAAGAAGAAATCTACATGAAACAACCTGAAGGATTTGTAGTAAAGGGAAAGCAAGAGTTGATGTGAAAACGGAAAAGATCCCTTTATGGTCTAAAGCAATCGCCAAGGATGTGGTACCAGAAGTTCGACACATACATCCTTAGTTTGGGATTTGTGAGAAGCAAAGTTGATCACTACATATATTCCAAGGAAGAAGGTGGGAATTTCATATATGTAGCTTTGTATGTCGATGACATGTTGTTGATTAGAAACAACATGGACGCAATAAAGAATGT
The DNA here is from genome assembly GCA_010110895.2 of Picea sitchensis. Classification (NCBI taxonomy): domain Eukaryota; kingdom Viridiplantae; phylum Streptophyta; class Pinopsida; order Pinales; family Pinaceae; genus Picea; species Picea sitchensis. Next base: position 42,767 of record SNQJ01S0039618.1, on the reverse strand, counting down.
GAAGAAGCAACTATCCTCCAAGTTTGACATGAAGGATCTCAGTGCAACTAACTTCATTATGGGAATGGATATTAAGAGAGATCGTGCCGCTAGAAATATTTGGTTGAATCAGACGAAGTATATTGAAACAATTATGAAATGGTTCAACATGTAGGATTGAAAACCAGTGAATGTGCCAATTCCTGTGGGAGCAACGCTAACTGTTGAACGATGTCCAAAGACATATGAAGAAATAGAGGACATGGCACTTGTTCCCTATGCAAGTTCTATTGGTAGTCTAATGTATGCGATGGTATGCACTCAACCAAACATTTCCCATGCAGTGGGAGTGTTGAGCAGGTACATGTTGACACCTGGAAAGGATCACTGGATACTTGTTAAGAGAGTAGTCAAGTATTTGTGTGGCATGAAGGACTACACTATATGATACCAAGGAAGACCGAGAGGTGATAGTGATAAATTAAATGTACATGGCTTTGTCGACGTCGACCAGGTTGGAGATCTGGATCATCAGAGGTCGACCAATAGATATGTCTTCAATATGTTCGGTGGAGCAATAAGATGGATGAGTAAGCAAAAAAAACCTTGTCAAGAATAGAAGTTGAATACACGGTGACCACTCATGGAAGAAAATAAGAAGTATGGCTATAAAGGTTGTGTTCAAAAATCGGGTTTGAGCAGAGAGATATGAAGGTAAGTTACGACAGTCAAAGCATAATATTTTTGGCAAAGAACCTTGCTTGTCATTCGAAGACTAAGCACATTGATGTACAATACCATTTTGTAAGAGATATGGTGGAAAGTAACAAGGTGCTACTAGATAAAGTAGACACATTGGAAAACATAGCAGACTTGTTGACCAAGTCTGTGAGTGTTGTGAAGTTCTCTTGGTGCAGAGAGGCAATGGGCATTGTTTCCCTGGGTCTGTGAATGGAAGTTCAAGAATCTCCTCATTTCAGTAAAGAAGACAAAAAGTGGGAGAATGTTGGGTTGTTATATTCTTTGTAGTGAAAGTTTAGTCTAGGTGGATCGACTGGTTGTCAAAGTCGAGGTGGATCAAAAATAGGTCAAGAGTCGAGGTAGATCAACAACAAGTCAAAGGTCAAGGTTATTCTATTGGGTAAATTTGAAGTTGAAGGTCGAGGCGGTTCGACATGGTAAATGAATCAAAAACAAGTCGAAGAGGTCAAACGATAAGAGGTCGACATGCGAGCATGTGGCGACCGACTAAATACCGAATGAAGGCCGACTGGTAATCCGACTTGGAATCGACTGTAACAAAATCCTGATATTTGTGGGATTTGTAGCCATTGATCTGCATGGATATGTAACCTTTTTTGGGTGCCAAGTCTTTAGGGTTTTCCCTATTATAAAGCCTATAAAGAGGTGTGTTGTAAGGTCGTAAAGGCTAATGAAAATCAATTATTCGTAGGATAGCCAGTGTTTAGAGAAATATTTAAATGTAGGTTACTGGTCATGTAGATGTAAGCCAAATTGGCTATAGGGTTGTTCTTGCACATGCAAGAGGGTATGATGTTGATTGTGTCTTAGGTGTGGACCAAGGTTTGACATGTAACCTTTTTGTCAGATTGAATAAGACAACAAGAGAGAAAAACACTCAATGAATGTTGGTTTTCTCGATTTGGGTTTCCAGGGTAAAATCTCCGTGCACTGTGTGATTACTTTGTCATTTACGTTCTTGATTAAATTATTCTTCTCTTTTGCTAGGTTTAGTGTGGAAGTGTATCTCATTTCCTAAAAAAAACTCCCACTTCATGTGCAATGTTCAGTATAGTACAAACCATTGCATACATAAAACTATCGACCACACTCACATATGGAACATATGACATGTCCTCTTTCGCTTCATGTGTCTTGGGACACTGATCCACCAATAAATTTACACCTACATGAATATGGACCTTGACCAGATTACATTCCTGCATATTAAACGTCTGCAATAATGTCTTAGCATATTTCCTCTCATTTAACTAGAGTTTCCTTTTTTCCCGATCTCTTTTAATTTCCATGCCCAAAATGAAATTTGCAGCACCAAAATCCTTCATGTCATATTTAGAGGACAACTGAGTTTTCACATCCTGGACAATCTCCTTGCCATTTCCTATCATCAACATATCATCCATATACAAGACCAAATAAATAAGATGATCATTGATTAATTTGAAATACACACAATGATCCACTTTTCTCCTTGTGAAGCCAAGTCCCAATGTATAATTATCAAAATTTTTATACCACATCCTTTGTGATTGCTTTAACCCATATAGGGATTTTTTCATCTTGCATACTAGCTCTTTCTTTCCCTTCATAAAAAATCCTTCTGGTTGCTTCATGTAGATTTATTCTTCCAAATCCCCATGTAGGAATGTTGTCTTCACATCCATCTATTCTACTTCAAAATCAAATGCAACAACAACAGATAAAATAAATCTAATTGAAGTTAACTTGACAACATGAGAAAAAATCTCACCAAAGTCAATTCCCTCTACGCGAGAATAACCTTTTACTATTAACCGAGCTTTGTATTTCTCCACTTTTCCTTTTGCATTCAACTTCTTCTTAAACACCCATTTTTTGCCAATAAGATTTCTTCAAATAAGCAAATCCACTAGATTCCAATCCTCATTGTTATCCAAGGCTTCCATTTCTTCAACCATGGCCTTTTTCTAGAGTTTTCCATCCTCTAAATCCACTACCTCCTTAACAGTGCTAGGATCATCTTCAATAATAGACAAAACAAAATTTGAACTTAAATAAGGTGGTGTATACCATTATGATTTCCTTATTTCCCGAACCAATCTCCTCAATACTGGAGTATGAGGATCTTCTTCTTCTGATTCATGTTCTTCTATAGAGTCTAATTCATCATCCTTCAAATCAAACCCTATTTTCTCTGGTTCTTCCTTCCTTGGCAGGACTTCCTCTTTGAAAACAAAATTTATTTCTCTAAATGCCACATCTCTACTATACACTACCTTCTTAGTTGCTGGGTTCCAAAGCTTATAACCTTTCATACCATCTTTATACCCAATAAAGATTCATTTTTCATCCTTTTATCTAGCTTACTCTTGTTTTCCTTTGGAACATGAACATATGCATCGCAACCAAATACCATGAGATGTGTCAGAGATGGTTTCTTACAAGTCCATACCTCATGTGGAGTCTTTTCATCCAATGCTAATGAGGGTGATCGATTGACCGGGTAGCATGCAATACCCACTACCTTTACCCAAAATTCCTATCCTAACCTGGCACCACCGAGCATGCATCTTGCTTTTTCTATCAGCGTCATGTTCATCCTTTCTGCAACTCCATTATATTGAGGTGTATATGGAGTAGTCTTCTACCTTGATATTTCAAACTTCTTACAGGATTCTTTGAATTCATTTCCGTATAAGTCTCCACCATTATCCGTCCTCAACACCTTAATTATTTTCTCTAATTAATTCTCCACAAGAGCCTTAAACTCTTTAAACCTGTCAAATACATCACATTTCTTCCTGAGGAAATATATCCATGTATTCCTTGAGAAGTCATCTATAAATAAGACACAATACACATATTTTCCCAGTGATGGAACTGACACAGGCCCAAACAAATAACTGTGCACCAACTGTAAAATTCCCTCTGCTCTCATTGCACTAGAGGGGAATATTACCCAATTATGTTTCCCATATACATAATGTTTATAGAAATCAAAATCCAGAGAGCAATTAGAAATCCTTCAACCATACCTTTACCATGTAGTAGTGGAAGGCCCTTCTCTCCAATATGCCCCAGTCTTTGATGCAAGTACATAGCCTTTTTTCCGAATATTGTAGGAGTTTTCTCTTCTTCAAATCCAATCTTAGGAACAATGGAACTATTACACCCATCACTAATAGTGCTTCCTTGCAGCTTATACAGATTTCCAAACAGAACTCCCTTCAACAACACCATTTCTCCTTGAACCATCTTGCATGTTTCTTTGTCAAGCACTGTTTTTACCCCTGCATCGTCCATTTTGATTACATAAATCAAATTTCTAGCCAATCTTAGGATGTGCAAAACACCATGGAGTTTTTTTTTCCTTCCATCCATGATATTTAACTTTACTTTTCCTTGTCCTATGATTTTGGCTGTCAAGTCATCACCTAGGAAAAAATAACCTCCATCATACCTTTCATACTTGCAAAACCACTCCCTGTGAGGAGTCGTATGAAAGGATGCACCTGAGTCAACCAACCATGCCTCATGATCTACATGTGTGATTGAAGAATCCAAGTACACATCCCCTCCTTCTTTCACGAAGGTTTTTTCTTATTTAGAAGGAGTGTCTTCAGATCCCTTCCCTCTCTCAACACTTTTGGATCTACATTACTTCTTGTAGTGCCCTTCTTTTCCACATCTCTAACATACCTTTACAAATTTTTTGAGAGATTTAGATCTCCCACTTGAGGACTTAGATCCATTTCTTTCTTTAGAGCGTCCTCTTGCAAATAATGTATCTATGTTATGTCCTTCCATCTCATCTCCTCCATCAACAAGGATGAGACCACATCATCGAAACTTAAAGTAGTTGTATTACTACCTATGGCCACAACCAGACTATCCCATAATTCCAGTAAATAGCACAATAAAATGATACACTTATCTCCATCATAAATCTTAATATCAATAAATAATCGCTGACTTACAACAATATTGAAGGCGTTCAAATGCTCTATCACCTAGTCTCCATCTTTCATCTTCAGGTTGTACAACTTCTTTCATAGGAACAATTTGTTCACCAAAGACTTTGAATGATACAAATCCCCTAAGTTGTCTCATAATGCCTTGGTTGTAGCTTCCCCTTACACATTCAATAATATTGAATCTGAGAGACACAACCAAATTGTGCTCTTCGCCTTTCGATCTAACTTTTTCCATTCTTCTGTTGATTTTCTTGAAGATGCAGTACCTGGATCCACAACAATCCACCGATCTTTTTCCACCAACAAATATTCCATCTTGAGCTTCCACAGTTCAAAAATTTTCTCATTAATCAAATTTTGAATTGCTCGCCATTTATTTTCACCTGAAGAATCAATACCACAGATCTCCCATTGTAACAAGGCTGATCACAGACCAAAGCCAAGCCCCTAACCACAAAGGTGTCCCCATAAAGCCAATAATTTTTCTGATACAAAATGTATATTTTAACCTTGTACCATTTATTACCGCAAATAGATTCTTAATAAAAACATAAAATAAACAATGAAAAACACACACATTGCATAAAGATTTTACCCTGGAAACCCAAACTGGGAAAACCAACAACATGTTTAGAGTCACACCTTTAATATTTTATTCATCATATATTCTTCATTGTTTACAATACAATATAAATATAAGATCCTGTAACATCCAAACCCATAATCCATCAACCTAGATTAGTCAACAACCCTAATTCATAAACTAGAATTAGAAAACCATCGACAAAAACCATGTGCTAAAAAACTGCCAAAAAATGGATGCAAAAAAATGCCAAAAAAATAATAATTTTTGGGGAACTACCACTAGGCCCCTGCGTAGGGGGGATTTCACTTCCCTATGAACCCCCCAGATAGGGGTGCTTTCCCCCCCTCTGACCTCCTAGGTAGGGGGGGCCTAGTGCCCACCCGCGTGCTCGACGCAACACAAACATTCGATCTAGTCGTGCAAAGAATATAACACCTGCCCAAGAAGCATTTCATGACACCACAATATCCATAGAATTCTTAACTAAAGAATGGATTGACTATTATTACAATAATATAGAGGTCGTTCCATTACTACATCATTGATATTATACACGATTGTGATTAAATTTGTTCATATAGCTACCAAAAATGAAAAATACTTGGAAAAAAAAAAGCATTAGAGCTACATCAAAAGAATCCAAATATAATCATAACTATTGTGGCAAGTCAAATTCCAAATAACATCTATCAATCTCTCTACAATTTGAGAGAGACAAAATAGTAAGACAAGTCCAAAACCACACACACACACACACACACACACATATGTATATATGTATGTATGTATATACATACATATATACATATGTGTGTGTGTGTGTGTGTGTGTGTGGTTTTGGACTTGTCTTACTATTTTGTCTCTCTCAAATTGTATGCCTATCAAACTTTGGGTTTAGATATGGATATCAAACTTTGCAGCTGTCATTTTAGGACCATGGAATGTATTAGGTAAGACTTTTAAAGATACTTTTTAAGCTTGGTATGTAGATAGTAGTAGTGTTGAGAAGATGATTTAGAAAAATTTTGTGACGTAAGAGCTTAGCTAAAATTGTTCATTAATTCAATTTTGATGGTGTTTATATACATTTTTGTTCTTTTTGATGTAATACCTCTTTAGGTATATTTAATGAGATACAAATATTAGCATTGAAACCATGCATATGCAACTACAAATAAGATAATAGTGCTTATGGATGCCAAAATCAATAGACTAAAGCTAAGTACACTAGAGAAGGAACCTCCTTCAAACAATGGTAGTTTCTTTAGGATGAGAGTT
>SNQJ01S0039618.1:23728-36159 GCA_010110895.2 Picea sitchensis | reverse complement strand
TGTTGTGTCTCTTGTGATTGTGTATTTCTCAGTGATCTTGTATTATGCTATTGTTATCTATTGAAATGCAAAGAACTATAATAATGGCTTAAACATTAATAGATTTTACACTGGAAACCCAAATCGAGAAAACCAACAACTTGTTTAGAGTCACACCTCTAATATTTTATTCATCATATATTATTAATTGTTTGGAATACAATATACATATAGGATCATGTGGAATATAAACCCCTAATCCATTGAACTGGATTAGTCAACAACCTCAATTATTAAACCAAAATTAGAAAACCATCGACGAAAACCATGTGATGAAAAAACGCCAAAAAACAGACGCAAAAAACTGCCAAAAAAAAATCGGGGGCATTGTGCTCGAACCCCCACATAGGGGGGCTCCTACCACCCCCTGTGAACCCCCCAAACAGGGTGGATTCTCCCCCCTATGACCCCCCGGGTATAGGGGGGATAGCACCCCCCTGCCCCCCCTCTCTAACCCCCTTGCATGCTCGGTGCAAAGTAAACATCAAATCTAGTCGTGCAAAGAATATACCACATACCCAACATTCTCCCACTTATTTTTTTCTTTGTATATGGGGGGTTACATGGTTACATAATCAACAATCCACAACATCAATTCCCATATATCCTCTACACCAAGATAACTTCTTAGTGCTCATCTATTTTGTTAGTCAATCTGCAACATTCTTCAAAGTGTCCACTTTCATAAACAACACTTTATTTTCTTCAACCATGTCTCTCACATAGTGATATTGAATGTCAATATGCTTTGTCTTTTAATGATAAGTTGGGCTCTTTTCCAGGAATATTTCACTCTAACTGTCACAATCTATCCTTACAACTTTCTATACCAACCCAATACCTAAACACAGTCTCTGTAACCATATTGCTTCCTTGCTTGCATGAGTGGCTGCTATGTATTCAACTTCTATAGTTGAGAATGCCACTATAGACTGACTTTTGCCCATCCAACTGATTGCTCCTCCAAATAGGTTAAGAACATACCCACTTGTAGATCTTCTGTGATCCAAATCTCCAGCCCAGTCTGCATCAACAAACATATGTATGTTCAACACTTTGTCCAATCTCGGTATTCCTTGGTAGCACAATCTATAACTAGTAGTGCCACGCAAATATCTGAAAACCCTCTTTATTGTTATCCAATGATCCTTCCATGGTTTTGACATATACCTACTCAAAATTGTCGGGTTGTTATATTCTTTGTTGTGAAAGTCTGGTCGAGGTGGATCGAATAACGGTCGAAGTCGAGGTGGATCAACAACAAGTCAAGAGTCTAGGTAGATCGACAATAAGTCGAAGGTCGAAGTTAGTCGACTGGTTAAAGTCGAAGTCCAAGGTCGGGGCGGTTCGATATGGTAAAGGCATCAATAACAAGTCAAAGAGGTAAACCAATAAGAGGTCTATAGGCGGGCATGTGGCGACCAACTAAAGATCGAATGAAGGTCGATTGGTAATCTGAATTGGAGTTGACTGTAACAGAATCCCGAGATTTGTGGGACTTGTACCCAATAATTTGCATGGATCTGTAAAAAACATTTGGGCACGATGTAGGTTACTAGTCATGCAGAGGTAAGCCAGATTGGCTACAAGGTTGTTCTTGTGCATGAAAGAGGGTATGATGTCGATTGTGTCTTAGGTGTGGACCAAGGTTAGACATGTAAGCTTTTATTCAGATTGAATAAGAAAACAAGAGAGCAAAACACTCAAGGAATGTTGGTTTTCCCGGTTTGGGCTTGCAGGGTAAAATCTTTGTGTACGGTGTGATTGCTTTGTCATTTACATTCTTGATTAAATTCTTCTTCTCTTCTACTAGGTTTAGTGTGGAAGTGTATCTCATTTCATAACAAGTGGTATCATAGCTTTGTTATGCTTTGACATGTGTATTAGATCATGATTTAACAATATTGAATCTGAGAGTTAAACCCTAGGTACAGTAAGAGTTGTAAGTCATAAATTGTGTTAAAGATTGTGGTAAAGAATGGAGAGCAGTTCAAGAATAGAGATAGAAAATTTGAATGGCGAGAATTTTGAGCTTTGGAAGCTTAAAATGGAATATCTTCTTGTATATCGAGAACAATGGACTATGGTATGTCCAGGTATCCAACCAACAGGCATGTCGATGGAAGAATGGGAGAAACTTGAAAGAAGAGCAAGAAGTACAATTCTACTTTGTCTTGCAGATTCGGTACTACTGAATGTCTCGGGTGAAGATTCGACCAAGAAACTGTGGGACAAGATGGGAAGCTTATACTAGCCGAAATATCTGGTAAATAAGTTGTTTCTCATAAAGAAACTATATCTTTTGAGAATGAGCAATGGCAGTTCAATGACTGAGCATTTAAAAGTGTTTAATACTATTTTAAGTCAGTTATCATCCGTGGATATTAAAATCACTAAGGAGGAGAAGTGTATAAGCCTATTATGTTATTTTCCAAACTCATGGGATAACTTAGTCATGGCTATAGGGAGAAATACAACCACACTAGCACTAGAAGACGTGGTTGCTTCTCTGATTTTAGAAGAAATCAGAAGAAAGAACATGGAAGGATCGAGCAAAGATGCTTTAGTGGTGAAAGGTCGATCGATTGAAAGAGATAAAGGAAAATTCTCTGGTACAAATTCTAAGTCGAAGGGTAGATCTAAATCCATGGTTCAGTCGAAAAGAAGATGTTGGAAATGCGGTAAAGTTGGGCGTTACAAAAAGGAATGTAAGTCTTGGGCGATGGAAGTTAGTACGGGATCCGACAAGAAGTCGTTAACTGAGAGAATGACAACCCCAGATAAGGGAGGTGATATGTACCTGACATTGACTAGTACATAGTCAGATCAAGGTGTTTGGTTGATCGACTCAAGAGCATCCTATCATATGACACCACATAGAGAATGGTTATGCGAGTATGAACGATATGATGGAGGTGATGTGTTCTCAGGGGATGACTTGACAATATAAATTGTCGAATGCGGAAGAGTTTGATTGATACTATAGGATGGGATGAAAAGAACCCTTCCAGGTATGCTGCACATTTTGGGTTTAGCAAGAAACCTAATATTTGTCAGTAAGATGAGTGATGTTGGACTGCACACTCTGTTTTAGAAGGATTCGTGCAAGATGGTAAGAGTTGTGATGTTCTTAATGAAAGGAGTTTGAATTGGAAGCCTATACAAGATGTTAGGGAATGTCGACTCGATCGGATGCAACAATATCGTTGCTCCTGAAGCCAACTTGACTTCGACTCAACTCGACCCAACTCGGGCTGAGTCGATACAAAACAACATGAAAAGACATGATAAAATCGACCCGACCATGCTATGGCATGAGAGGATGGGACACGTTGGAGAAAAAGGACTTCGAGCCATGCATAGCTTAGGAATGGTCGAAGGTTTTCCTTAATGTGGTTTAGAAGTCGACTTTTGTGAACATTGCATATATGGAAAACAAAGTCGGGTGAAGTTTCCATCTGGAGCAACAAGGGCAAATGGGATTCTAGAATTGGTGCATAGTGATGTGGTTGGCCCGGTTACAGTGCCTTCACTTGGTGGATCCCTTTATTATGTCTCCTTCATAGATGCTTTTTATAGAAATACATGGATATATTTCGTGAGGAAGAAATAAGAGGTTTTCGAGAAATTTAAGGAGTTTAAAGCTCTTGTAGAAAACTAGACATATAAGAAGATTAAGGTGTTGAGAACTGACAACAATGGTGAATTATGTGGAGAAGAATTTGATCAGTTCTATAATAAGTTTGGCATAGCACACCAAAATACCACACCATATACCTCACAACAAAATGGAGTTACCGAGAGAATGATCAAAACGTTGATGGATAAGGCAAGGAACATGATCAATGGTGATGGGCACGCACAAGAATTTTGAGCGGAGGCAGTCGACACTGCAAGATATCTGATGAATATGTCTCCTTCATTGGCGCTAGTTGACATGACTCCACATGAGGTACGGTTAGGTAAGAAGCCTTCGATTGCACATCTCAAAGTATTTTCCAATGATGCATTTGTGCATGTTCCCAAGTAAAATAAGAGCAAGCTTGACAAGAAGACAGTCAAATGTGTTTTCATTTGATACAAAGAAGGAACGAAAGGATATAAGATCTAGGATATTGCATCAAGGAGAACAATGTACAGTCAAGATGTGGTCTTTAGAGAAGTCAGAGGTAAGTCTGAACCTGAAGAAATTGTTCAGACCGAGAATAATCCTGAGACAGTGTGGTTTGAACTGAGGAACGAAGAAGATGATTCAAATGAGTCAATTGAATCAAAGGAAGAGGTGGAACAAAAGACTCCAGTGGTAAGGAGGTCAGAAAGAATAAGAAAACCAGTTGAAAGGTATAGTCTGCCTGAATTTCGTTCCACATTCATGTTAACTTCCATCGACGATGACCCCAAGTCAGTTTGTGAGGCAGTCGACTCGACAAAGGGTAAAATCTGGAAGGAAGCCATGGTCAAAGAGATGAAATACTTGCACAAGAACAAGACATGGGATTTATTCAAGTTACCTAGTGGAAGAAAGCTCGTCGGTAGCAAATGGGTATTCAAGAAGAAGATGAATGTCGCAGGACAAGTTGAGAAGTTCAAAGCTCGACTAGTAGCGAAAGGTTATTCCCAAGTCGAGGGAGTCGACTTCGATGAAATTTTTTCCTCTGTTGCAAAATTAACTTCCATTAGAATACTAATTTCTATGGCTACAAAAATCAATTTGGAAATAGAACAGATGGATGTGAAGACAACGTTCCTACATGGGGACTTGAAAGAAGAAATCTACATGAAACAACCTAAAGGATTTGTAGTAAAGGGAAAGCAAGAGTTGATGTGAAAACTGAAAAGATCCTTGTATGGTCTAAAGCAATCGCCAAGGATGTGGTACCAGAAGTTCGACACATACATCCTTAGTTTGGGATTTGTGAGAAGCAAAGTTGATCACTGCATATATTCCAAGGAAGAAGGTGGGAATTTCATATATGTAGCTTTGTATGTCAATGACATGTTATTGATTAGAAACAACATGGACGCAATAAAGAATGTGAAGAAGCAACTATCCTCCAAGTTTGACATGAAGGATCTCAGTGCAACTAACTTCATTATGGGAATGTATATTAAGAGAGATCGAGCCGCTAGAAAGCTTTGGTTGAATCAGACGAAGTATATTGAAACAATTATGAAATGGTTCAACATGTAGGATTGAAAACCAGTGAAGGTACCAATTCATGTGGGAGCAACGCTAACTGTTGAACGATGTCCAAAGACATAGGAAGAAATAGAGGACATGGCACTTGTTCCCTATGCAAGTTCTATTGGTAGTCTAATGTATGCGATGGTATGCACTCGACCAAACATTTCCCATGCAGTGGGAGTGTTGAGCAGGTACATGTTGACACCTGGAAAGGATCACTGGGCACTTGTTAAGAGAGTATTCAAGTATTTGTGTGGCATGAAGGACTATGCTATATGCTACCAAGGAAGACCTAGAGGTGATAGTGATAAATTAAATGTACATGGCTTTGTCGACGTCAACTAGGTTGGAGATCTGGATCGACAGAGGTCGACCAACAGATATGTCTTCAATATGTTCAGTGGAGCAATAAGATGGATGAGTAAGCAAAAAAAACCTTGTCAATAACAGAAGTTGAATACACGACGACCACTCATGGAAGCAAATAAGAAGTATGGCTATAAAGGTTGTGTTCAAAAATCGGGTTTGAGCAGAGAGATATGAAGGTAAGTTACGACAGTCAAAGCATAATATTTTTGGCAAAGAACCTTGCTTGTCATTCGAAGACTAAGCACATTGATGTACAATACCTGTTTGTAAGAGATATGGTGGAAAGTAACAAGGTGCTACTAGAGAAAGTAGACACATTGGAAAACATAGCAGACTTGTTGACCAAGTCTATGAGTGTTGTGAAGTTCTCTTGGTGCAGAGAGGCAATGGGCATTGTTTCCCTGGGTTTGTGAATGGAAGTTCAAGAATCTCCTCGTTTCAGCAAAGAAGACAAAAAGTGGGAGAATGTTGGGTTGTTATATTCTTTGTAGTGAAATTTTAGTCGAGGTGGATCGATTGGTTGTCAAAGTCGAGGTGGATCAAAAACAGGTCAAGAGTCGAGGTAGATCAACAACAAGTCAAAGGTCAAGGTTATTCTATTGGGTAAATTTGAAGTTGAAGGTCGAGGCGGTTCAACATGGTAAAAGAATAAAAAAAAAGTCGAAGAGGTCAAACAATAAGAGGTCGACATGCAGGCATGTGGTGACTGACTAAAGACCGAATGAAGGCCGACTGGTAATCCGACTTGGAATCGACTGTAACAAAATCCTGATATTTGTGGGATTTGTAGCCATTGATCTGCATGGATATGTAACCTTTTTTGGGTGCCAAGTCTTTAGGGTTTTCCCTATTGTAAAGCCTATAAAGAGGTGTGTTGTAAGGTCGTAAAGGCTAATGATAATCAATTATTCGTAGGATAGCCAGTGATTAGAGAAATATTTAAATGTAGGTTACTGGTCATGCAGATGTAAGCCAGATTGGCTACAGGGTTGTTCTTGCACATGCAAGAGGGTATGATGTTGATTGTGTCTTAGGTGTGGACCAAGGTTTGACATGTAACCTTTTTGTCAGATTGAATAAGACAACAAGAGAGAAAAACACTCAATGAATGTTGGTTTTCCCGATTTGGGTTTCCAGGGTAAAATCTCCGTGCACTGTGTGATTACTTTGTCATTTACGTTCTTGATTAAATTCTTCTTCTCTTCTGCTAGGTTTAGTGTGGAAGTGTATCTCATTTCCTAAAAAAAACTCCCACTTCATGTGCAATGTCCAGTATAGTACAAACCATTGCATACATAAAACTACCGACCACACTCACATATGGAACATAGGACATGTCCTCTTTCGCTTCATGTGTCTTGGGACATTGATCCACCAATAAATTTACACCTACATGAATAGGGACCTTGACCGGATTACATTCCTACATATTAAACCTGTGCAATAATGTCTTAACATATTTCCTCTCATTTAACTAGAGTTTCCTTTTTTCCCGATCTCTTTTAATTTCCATGCCCAAAATGAAATTTGCAGCACCAAAATCCTTCATGTCATATTTAGAGGACAAATGAGTTTTCACATCCTAGATAATCTCCTTTCCATTTCCTATCATCAACATATCATCCATATACACGACCAAATAAATAAGATGATCATTGATTAATTTGAAATACACACAATGATCCACTTTTCTCCTTGTGAAGCCAAGTCCCAATGTATAAGTATCAAATTTTTTATACCACATCCTTTGTGATTGCTTTAACCCATATAGGGATTTTTTCATCTTGCATACTAGCTCTTTCTTTCCCTTCATAAAAAATCCTTCTGGTTGCTTCATGTAGATTTATTCTTCCAAATCCCCATGTAGGAATGTTGTCTTCACATCCATCTATTCTACTTCAAAATCAAATGCAACAACAACAGATAAAAGAAATCTAATTGAAGTTAACTTGACAACATGAGAAAAAATCTCACCAAAGTCAATTCCCTCTACGCAAGAATAACCTTTTACTACTAACCGAGCTTTGTATTTCTCCACTTTTCCTTTTGCATTCAAATTCTTCTTAAACACCCATTTTTTGCCAATAAGATTTCTTCAAATAAGCAAATCCACTAGATTCCAATCCTCATTGTTATCCAAGACTTCCATTTCTTCAACCATGGCCTTTTTCTAGAGTTTTCCATCCTCTGAATCCACTACCTCCTTAACAGTGCTAGGATCATCTTCGGTAATAGACAAAACAAAATTTGAACTTAAATAAGGTGGTGTATACCATTATGATTTCCTTATTTCCCGAACCAATCTCCTCAATACTGGAGTATGAGGATATTCTTCTTCTGATTCATGTTCTTCTATAGAGTCTAATTTATCATCCTTCAAATCAAACCCTATTTTCTCTGGTTCTTCCTTCCTTGGCAGGACTTCCTCTTTGAAAACAAAATTTATTTCTCTAAATGCCACATCTCTACTATACACTACCTTCTTAGTTTCTGGGTTCCAAAGCTTATAACCTTTCATACCATCTTTATACCCAATAAAGATTCATTTTTCATCCTTTTATCTAGCTTACTCTTGTTTTCCTTTGGAACATGAACATATGCATCGCAACCAAATACCATGAGATGTGTCAGAGATGGTTTCTTACAAGTCCATACCTCATGTGGAGTCTTTTCATCCAATGCTAATGAGGGTGATCGATTGACCGGGTAGCATGCAATACCCACTACCTTTACCCAAAATTCCTATCCTAACCTGGCACCACCGAGCATGCATCTTGCTTTTTCTATCAGCGTCATGTTCATCCTTTCTGCAACTCCATTATATTGAGGTGTATATGGAGTAGTCTTCTACCTTGATATTTCAAACTTCTTACAGGATTCTTTGAATTCATTTCCGTATAAGTCTCCACCATTATCCGTCCTCAACACCTTAATTATTTTCTCTAATTAATTCTCCACAAGAGCCTTAAACTCTTTAAACCTGTCAAATACATCACATTTCTTCCTGAGGAAATATATCCATGTATTCCTTGAGAAGTCATCTATAAATAAGACACAATACACATATTTTCCCAGTGATGGAACTGACACAGGCCCAAACAAATAACTGTGCACCAACTGTAAAATTCCCTCTGCTCTCATTGCACTAGAGGGGAATATTACCCAATTATGTTTCCCATATACATAATGTTTATAGAAATCAAAATCCAGAGAGCAATTAGAAATCCTTCAACCATACCTTTACCATGTAGTAGTGGAAGGCCCTTCTCTCCAATATGCCCCAGTCTTTGATGCAAGTACATAGCCTTTTTTCCGAATATTGTAGGAGTTTTCTCTTCTTCAAATCCAATCTTAGGAACAATGGAACTATTACACCCATCACTAATAGTGCTTCCTTGCAGCTTATACAGATTTCCAAACAGAACTCCCTTCAACAACACCATTTCTCCTTGAACCATCTTGCATGTTTCTTTGTCAAGCACTGTTTTTACCCCTGCATCGTCCATTTTGATTACATAAATCAAATTTCTAGCCAATCTTAGGATGTGCAAAACACCATGGAGTTTTTTTTTCCTTCCATCCATGATATTTAACTTTACTTTTCCTTGTCCTATGATTTTGGCTGTCAAGTCATCACCTAGGAAAAAATAACCTCCATCATACCTTTCATACTTGCAAAACCACTCCCTGTGAGGAGTCGTATGAAAGGATGCACCTGAGTCAACCAACCATGCCTCATGATCTACATGTGTGATTGAAGAATCCAAGTACACATCCCCTCCTTCTTTCACGAAGGTTTTTTCTTATTTAGAAGGAGTGTCTTCAGATCCCTTCCCTCTCTCAACACTTTTGGATCTACATTACTTCTTGTAGTGCCCTTCTTTTCCACATCTCTAACATACCTTTACAAATTTTTTGAGAGATTTAGATCTCCCACTTGAGGACTTAGATCCATTTCTTTCTTTAGAGCGTCCTCTTGCAAATAATGTATCTATGTTATGTCCTTCCATCTCATCTCCTCCATCAACAAGGATGAGACCACATCATCGAAACTTAAAGTAGTTGTATTACTACCTATGGCCACAACCAGACTATCCCATAATTCCAGTAAATAGCACAATAAAATGATACACTTATCTCCATCATAAATCTTAATATCAATAAATAATCGCTGACTTACAACAATATTGAAGGCGTTCAAATGCTCTATCACCTAGTCTCCATCTTTCATCTTCAGGTTGTACAACTTCTTTCATAGGAACAATTTGTTCACCAAAGACTTTGAATGATACAAATCCCCTAAGTTGTCTCATAATGCCTTGGTTGTAGCTTCCCCTTACACATTCAATAATATTGAATCTGAGAGACACAACCAAATTGTGCTCTTCGCCTTTCGATCTAACTTTTTCCATTCTTCTGTTGATTTTCTTGAAGATGCAGTACCTGGATCCACAACAATCCACCGATCTTTTTCCACCAACAAATATTCCATCTTGAGCTTCCACAGTTCAAAAATTTTCTCATTAATCAAATTTTGAATTGCTCGCCATTTATTTTCACCTGAAGAATCAATACCACAGATCTCCCATTGTAACAAGGCTGATCACAGACCAAAGCCAAGCCCCTAACCACAAAGGTGTCCCCATAAAGCCAATAATTTTTCTGATACAAAATGTATATTTTAACCTTGTACCATTTATTACCGCAAATAGATTCTTAATAAAAACATAAAATAAACAATGAAAAACACACACATTGCATAAAGATTTTACCCTGGAAACCCAAACTGGGAAAACCAACAACATGTTTAGAGTCACACCTTTAATATTTTATTCATCATATATTCTTCATTGTTTACAATACAATATAAATATAAGATCCTGTAACATCCAAACCCATAATCCATCAACCTAGATTAGTCAACAACCCTAATTCATAAACTAGAATTAGAAAACCATCGACAAAAACCATGTGCTAAAAAACTGCCAAAAAATGGATGCAAAAAAATGCCAAAAAAATAATAATTTTTGGGGAACTACCACTAGGCCCCTGCGTAGGGGGGATTTCACTTCCCTATGAACCCCCCAGATAGGGGTGCTTTCCCCCCCTCTGACCTCCTAGGTAGGGGGGGCCTAGTGCCCACCCGCGTGCTCGACGCAACACAAACATTCGATCTAGTCGTGCAAAGAATATAACACCTGCCCAAGAAGCATTTCATGACACCACAATATCCATAGAATTCTTAACTAAAGAATGGATTGACTATTATTACAATAATATAGAGGTCGTTCCATTACTACATCATTGATATTATACACGATTGTGATTAAATTTGTTCATATAGCTACCAAAAATGAAAAATACTTGGAAAAAAAAAAGCATTAGAGCTACATCAAAAGAATCCAAATATAATCATAACTATTGTGGCAAGTCAAATTCCAAATAACATCTATCAATCTCTCTACAATTTGAGAGAGACAAAATAGTAAGACAAGTCCAAAACCACACACACACACACACACACACACATATGTATATATGTATGTATGTATATACATACATATATACATATGTGTGTGTGTGTGTGTGTGTGTGTGGTTTTGGACTTGTCTTACTATTTTGTCTCTCTCAAATTGTATGCCTATCAAACTTTGGGTTTAGATATGGATATCAAACTTTGCAGCTGTCATTTTAGGACCATGGAATGTATTAGGTAAGACTTTTAAAGATACTTTTTAAGCTTGGTATGTAGATAGTAGTAGTGTTGAGAAGATGATTTAGAAAAATTTTGTGACGTAAGAGCTTAGCTAAAATTGTTCATTAATTCAATTTTGATGGTGTTTATATACATTTTTGTTCTTTTTGATGTAATACCTCTTTAGGTATATTTAATGAGATACAAATATTAGCATTGAAACCATGCATATGCAACTACAAATAAGATAATAGTGCTTATGGATGCCAAAATCAATAGACTAAAGCTAAGTACACTAGAGAAGGAACCTCCTTCAAACAATGGTAGTTTCTTTAGGATGAGAGTTATGAATCCTCTCTACATTTGAAATCATTAATTCCAGGAAGTGATAACTCTAGGGTGAGGAGGGATTTCACCTTTAACTTGTGCCAACATAACAAGATTGAGGATGCATGCAACGTGTTTGAAGAAATGCATGAATGAGATGCCAATTTTCACATGCAACTTTATGTGACTAATTTTAAGATCTAAAAAATTGCTTCCTAGTGATCTAACAGTGAAACCCTAGTTGTTATCACTGAACAATTTTACATTGAAAATTATTGACTAAAATTATATGCAACGAAAACACAAAAGGTCAGAGATGAATAATAAACACATATGAGACACAATATTTGTGTTCTGTAATCTTATCAAATTTATAAATCTTGAGGGAAAAACCAACCGTCCCAACTAGTACAATACAACCAAATATGAGGACAACCTTGTCTTCTCAACCAATACAAATATCGCCAAAATTTGACGACAAACTTTTCCTCCAATAACCATACAAATAAGAAAACCAAACCTTAGCAAATCCCTTGAAATATCTTATGCCCACAAATCTACTGCTGACCTCTTGTACGACCTGTTGGTGTCAACTGTCAGCCCTGTATGGACTTGCACGTACTCAGGAAGCTCTGTATGGATGTATGCAACTGTTCTCACTGCAACCCACGTACGTACACGACTGTTCCCACTGCAACCTGCATACGTATGTGATTGTTCCCATTGAAACTCGCATACATGCACAAAAACATGTACAAACACTTACATATGACTCACTCCACTCACACAATTTCTTCATTCTACGTATGCCTCTCT
>SNQJ01S0039617.1:71735-93195 GCA_010110895.2 Picea sitchensis | reverse complement strand
AATATATACTTAGGGATTATTAAGTAAAAGATTTATTAGGTAATTAATTTTTCCTAACATGTTAATAACTAAACAATGATTGGTCTAATGATATTAATTAAGTATTTATTAATTAATTAAAGGTTATAATTTTGATTAATTAATTAATTAATTAACTAACTATTATATTCAATAACTTGGGTATTAAATTTAAAAGGGATAATAAGTTATATTGTTTAAATTAAAAAAGGTTACGTACACAGAAAGGGATAAGATATTAATTAAAAGGGGTAAGATATTAATTATGAGAGGATAAGGTAATAAATGGGTATGTAAGGAAGTAAACGAAAGAGGCGGTGAAGGAAGGATATGGGGGGGAAGGAGGTTTACAAAGGGGGATTACCATTCTATGGGAGGGGAGGTTTCTCTTGGATTGCACAGAGGAGAGTTGAGTTCTGTAGTTGGATTGGATCAGTACAGGCACCGGTTTGCTGGAGGTTTTGGGCACGGGGGCCAGGATATCCATATGATATCCTGGAGCTAGGAACTTGTCCTAGTTGGTAGGGTGGAACAAGGTTTTGGGCAGTGTTTACACAGTTCAACAGCGGTCAACAAGGAAAGTGGAAAGCGGAGGGTTATCATCATACCTAGGTATGTTAATTTATGTATTTGTTTTCTGAAATTTAAGGAATATGATGTATTATGAGGCTGTCTGTAAGCTAATATGTTTAGCTCAATTAAAATTATATGTTCTGGTGATTAATCTATTTGTGCAATTGAAATGATTTATATCAAATTTTTATTTTAAGTCACTACATTAAAGGATACTCCATAGGTTACGTTTCTCATGTCACCATTAGGAGTTCGAAAAAAATGACAAAATACTACTCGATTACATTCTCATGGTTTCACAAGCAAGATAAAGAATCAAGACTCTTCTCAGAGTTTTTTCTAAAAAACCGTAAAAGGATCTGTACATGCGACAAATATATAAAAAAAACTGAAAAGGCTGACCCTTGTTCCAATGTCTCATCTTTAGACTTGTTCAATTTGCACAAAATCAATCACTTGCAAATTTGTCAGGACTTTAGATCTTAGATGAAGCATAAAAAATAATATAATATCCAAATCAAAAGTAATGAAACTCAATAAAATAGGTAAAAACCACATTTTACTATTTCATTTGTAACTTCACCCAAACATTGCTCCAAACCCCTTTTTTACCTCGATTTTCAAGTGTTTATTGAGGAGTGCACGACGAATCATTCCATAAATTGTATCCGCAAAAAAGGTCATCTCCATTTCCTTCATATTTTCATGGATTAAAATTTGATTTCCATTGGTTAAAATTATGTTTTGGGGTTGATTTTTGGGGGTTACCCATGCATTGAGGTCATCGCAGGCACCCTATATTGGGACCTGTAATGATCTAGGATCATCACATTTGACCCTAATTCTAGGGTGCGATGATGCCACACTATGAAAATGCACAGGATTGCGATGAGCACATCCCAAAAATTTAAAAGATGAATCCAAAAAGGTAAAACCCCCAAGAAAGAAAATTATGTTGCTAACTTCTTTTTATGGTTCCTTTGCAGGTATCCAAACTTGAGATGTTGTAATGGCATGAGAGAGAGCACGAAAAAGAAGATTACTTTGTCAGGAATGACCCGGGAATGGTTATGGCCCTCTGACAGTGTGGGTTGTTGAAATTCTTCAAGATTCAGGGCATGAGGGCCCAGTTGAGATTACTTGAGTACTTAGTTCACATGTGGGATGTGAACGGGAAATCATTTCATGTGGGTTCCCACACAGTCACCATATATATCGAGGATATATACTTCCTATAAGTATTTTCTCATCGTGGATCACAGGTGACACTTACAGGTAGTAGGTGTGGTGGTGAGCCTATGAACCACTACATCAGTCAACATTGTTTGTCGGGTACCCAAAAACATAGCGGTAAAGTCACTATTAGGGATTTCTGAGACTTGCCTCTGTGGACTATCCTTTATACTATCACACGTATGGAAGGGAGTACAGCTCCCCACATGGCTCTACATATCCCCTTTCAGTATGGATTGGAGTGTATGGAGCCCCGAGTATTTAACTGGTGTGAAAGGTTCCTTAAAAGTATGAAGAAACAATTGACCAAGTGCAGAAGTGGTGGGTTGAAATAGTTTGGATGCAAGTCTATTTTGGTATCCTTATTCCTAGAGAGGGTCCCAGTTTTACACTTGCAAGAAGAGTGGGGTATAACTGCTCCACAGGATCCGAGAATGAAAAGGTATGTTGAGGAAAAGATATGAAATGATCTTACTCAAGCATTTTCATATTTTGCTTGGCTAAATAAAAATAGATAGGAATCTCACCCTTTGTTTATAGCCAACAAAATAACATTCTAAATCACAAGTATTAATTACCAGTGCTTAGGCTAGTCTTTTATCATAAAAAAAGCTTGTTGGAAATTACTTTTTATGTAATTTTCTGAGTATAACAGTTGCTGAAATAAGTGTAAAGGCAGAAGTAAAGACACAAAGATAGTAATCAAGACAGATGGGACATAAAACAATCCTTTATTTCATTCCAATTCACCAAAGAATCATTTTATTTACAAAATCTCATACAGAAATTTTGGACCAAAGTCAAACTTAGAAATCCCTGATGGAGCATACAAAAAGAACTCTGACGAAAAACCAAAACTGAACTCTAAAATCTGATCATCTTGCCACAGATTGTTGCCCACTCGACTCTGCACAATATCCTTTGTCAACCATGAAAACTAATTCACAAACATACAAGTTTACACAGACTATCAAAGATAGATCAACACCTCTGAAAAACAAGTGTCTGATTGATGTAATTCAACCCTAAATATTGTTGTCTACAATAAGACACTACTATCATAAAAGAGAATTAGGCTTGTGATGAATAAATGAATGAATGAAAACTGAACTATCTCAACATAAACTCAAAGAGAAAACCTTAGGATGCTTTTACTTCCATCCTCCCCTTGTTCCTCCCTTTCCTTTTTCCTTTAAGAAAATCATAATTGGTTGAGGTAGTTGAACCAATTCATTACTTAAGTTAATTAAAAGACTCCACCAACTTTTAGTTAGGGAGGGGAATAATAATCATAATAAGGGTTATAATTAAATAATAACTAGTAGGTGAGACCCCTTGTGACTCCCTTTAGTTCTTAACAATCATAACATACTAGTTAATTAAGTAAAAAAATACCTCCTTGTGACTCTCATCATCATATTACAATTTGACAATTTATCTCAATAGAGTTTGTAATTATTACCAAAATATATTACAAACATATCCAAAAGAGTGCCATACAAAAATCTGAAGTCAACTGTCATCAACAATAAAAACTTAAAATCCATATTTTCCAGTTTGTGAGGCAATGTTTCCCTTGTTGATGCTATCATATTTTAGTCCTTATGAACCTTGGGTTGTGTGGAATCTTTAAGCCTCATATTTCTGATCATATGAGAGCAATCGTCATTCCAATGCAAGTGGGAGAACCAAACCATACTGTGTAAAAAAAAATTCCCACTCTGATGACGCAATCAAATAACCATACATACATAGTGGATGGAAATGCCATAAGCACCCCAACTTCAATAATCGTTTGTTTGTTAAAAACACACAGTTACAGTAATCATTGATTCATGCTTATAGGAATGCACTCATACCAATGCATCAAGCCTGAAGCATCATTGTGCACTAATCAATTAAAAACAATGTTGGGTTATCAATTTAATAAACAAAAGGAAAACGACTATGTATTTGATTTAACAACTCCTTCCAATTGACCATGCTGAGCTTATCCACCCAATAATAACAATTGCAGTGTCCAGATGACAAACCAACACCACTTTCATATAATCAACTCGATGAGTTGGTAATCGACTCTGTCGACAACACATACCAATATATAACAAACAATAGTAAACTCAATAG
Source organism: Picea sitchensis (assembly GCA_010110895.2). Lineage (NCBI taxonomy): Eukaryota > Viridiplantae > Streptophyta > Pinopsida > Pinales > Pinaceae > Picea > Picea sitchensis. Next base: position 89,244 of record SNQJ01S0039617.1, on the reverse strand, counting down.
GCCACAACGGTTTTCTCTATTAACCCTCAGACTCGAGGAGTTAAGGGTTTTTTCTGTGGCCAACTCAGGGAGACTAAAAACAACCCTTCTCAATGGTGAAAACCTCTGAGACCAATAGTGTACACACAGATAACACCACAATTTACTTTGTGGATAGGGTGATGAAACATGTGATAGGAGAGGCTATAACAAAGGAGTGAGGCTCCAATTCATCCTGGTAATGATACTTAACACACGCACGGTATAACCCTCGTGGCTCTCTAGTTAAACAACCACAATGTTGAGGTGAAGACAGGGCCAAGAAAGAACAATATAACCCACTGTGCAACCATTATTGGTGAAAACAAACCAATGCCCAAGTGAACAAAGCGCAATGACACAAGGTGCTTCCAACCATTAAACCCCATAAAATCCAAAGACTGGGTATGGTGATATGAATGTGTGAAGACAATTAGTGACCCAGGACCAAACAAAACCCTACAACTAAACCAACAAGGATGACAAAGAGCCTTATGGCTATTAATGTTCAGAACGACGAATAACACTATGTCTTCAAAACATTTTTGTAGAGGCAACATCGATTCATTCCAAAGAAAATCACAATTTCACACAATTGGCACACTTAAGGAAAGCACAACCCATACATTTGAGCCAATATCCATTTCATAAATAGAGAAAACTCATGGATGGTGAAAAAAAGACATACTTGTGATCAAACACCTTAAAATGCAAGTTGGCCATGTGGTTCCTCTCTACTAGGAATTCAAAGAATAACCACAACAACAAGGTTGAACAATAACCCGATTAGGGTGGCAGTCAACGAGAGGAGTAAAGGTGACGTGCAATAAATGCACATTGCCTCCACCTTCTAGTCATTTAATTCATCAGTACATGCCAACCAATAATCCATTAACTCAATTAATTAATCCATGTATTGAAACCATCAACCATTAAAACCAATAGTGTGATCCATATCAACTTATGCCATAACATAGTCACCGTGAATATAAACTATATAACTCAAAAAATCACATAGCTATTAATTTAGTAGCTAGGATAACAACAATCCATTAAAAATCAATGCATCTAGTATATTATATAGCATGGTTTATTTTCTTGCCTTTTCTTTCTTATTTCCTTTTGCCTTTTTCCAATTGCTTCTATATGTTATTGCTAACATGTTTATTGCATAGGTCTACTAGTAATATATCCCAATAACACATAACAGTGATAACAAGTATAAAATAGGCTGTTGTAAAATAAAACTTGAGCCTAAAGAAGCAGAAAATGAAGAACATTCCTTCTCAATCGCCAATAAAACAAGATTATATCACCATGTAAGCAGTTTCGAACAGTAGCACAACATCAAATAAGCACCAGACATGATATCCAATCTACAAGGGGGTCCCACCTACTAGTATTATTTAGCTTTTATAATAATAGGCTTTAGCAACACTTTGTTGGCAAAACTTCATTGTGATTTTAATCATCAAGAAACTGGTGAATCCACAGGGAAATTTGTTTTCAACATATTTAGAACTCATAACTCATGGTTCACACACCAAGAACATCAGGTCAAGAAGATATAACCAAGAATATTATGCAATAGGGGGAAGTGAGTAGATTTAATGGAAAGATGACTGGGAATTTGGGAATAATTCATGAAAATTTTTAAGTATGAGTTTTTTCCACTATTTGCATAATCATTCGACCCTAATATACTCTTAAATTTAAGGAGAATTTTTTTTAGACTTTCTCTTAAAATCACAATGGCTGAAGAAATGGAAATAATAAGCAGGAGATAACCAATTCTTTACAAGACAACAATGGAAATATATAACAATTTCAAGGGTCCTTCAGAGGAGACATCATAACAGCTATGTAATCTTGATTGTTATTGACTAACGATGCTTTGTAGGAGTGTCATTGTGGAAGAATTGATCCAACATACTATCTTGACCAAATTAGCTAAAAGATGATAGGAAAAAAAATCATGACAAAAGTAAAAAAAGAAGAAATTAAAACAACAACAATAAAAGACAAAAATGAAGAACCGACGAGAAAAGTTTTGAAACAGAAAGAAGAAATAAAAATATTGTAAAGAAGAAAAGAAAATGGCGTAAAAATGAACGTAGAGCTAAGATACTAATATACAAAAAATCCAATCAGCATTAGAACTTTTCACGTTGGTCCATCACAATATTTCAAGTGAGGACTGTTAGTGTTATGGTAAAACAATTGCTTCTATAAATCCTTTAGAATGTAAGAGTTAGTGTCTAAGACAAAATCAATTTTGAAAGGACCTAGAAACAACACTTGGAACTCTGATGTAATTATCATCCCCTTGATGTGCACAATGATTAGATAATCAAGGTAGATATGGATTCTTATAAATTCATCAAGAATAGTGTGGATAGGTCTTTTAAAACTGGTACTCTCATCAGATAGGCCCGAAAGAAGGCATTTATAAGACATGGTACTACAATTAGTGATAAAAATGGTTTTCTGAACATTTTCCCTTTTTACCTTGATTTTATTGTAACCCGGAATTTTGTCAAGTAAGGGCTTCACTTGTGACTCTACAACTTGATGTAGAATTATTCCTATATTGAGGGGGTGGAGGGGAAGATTTCTCATAATAGCTTGATTGAAGGTAAGGAAACTAAAACAAGTTCTAATATGATCAGTGACCTTAGGCCCCCAATTTGAAACCCACTCGAAGTGGGCTGGAAAAATGATCCTAGCCTTTAAGAAAATTCCCAACTCCCTTTGAAAGGTTTCTTTCAGTACAGTGTTAACATATATTTGTTTATGCATAACTGGTTTCATTCTTTCCTTGATGGAAATAGCATTCTATAGTAGACCAAGATCAAAACCATGAATATCCTCATAAGGTCAAGCAGAAACCTTTTGAAATCCACCAAGTAGCTTGGTAAACTTCATTACTTCTTTATCAAAACATTGGGTACCTATGTTATCATTCATTGAAGATTCAAGTGCCCCAATGTTCAAGGTGATGGTTTCACCCACCTTCATTCGTAACTCCTCTTCTTTATGTTTTTCTTTATTTCCTACATCACTCAATGAAAACAAACTCTCAAGAGGAGTGAAGCCCCCAAGAATCTTATTGTCTTCTATGGATATAATCTCCTCAGGCTTAAGAGGTTCATCTTTAATGAAAGCACAAATGATCTTGTCATTAGGGAGGGCCTTCCAATATCCTACATTGTCACAGATATATGAACAATATAGATATTGAAAAGAACAATCAGGCTTGCGAGACAAAAATTGTTGATTAGGAGAAGCTACAAAGACAACTAACTGATCATCCATTGAATTCAATTCCCTCTGAATATGAGTGATGTTTAAAGATAAAAGGTTCTAGGTAAGTGCCCAAAACGTTTGGGTGTACCATTCCATCAGCTTGTTGCTAGGAGAGCATATCTTACATATTAGGTCCACAACAAGCTCAAAATATCCAAAAACTGAAAGGTGACGACAACCAATATTAAGGGCGTTTTCAATGCCTAATAATAAATCTTTTAATTCAACAACATTGTTTGGACAAGAAAACTCTAACCTGTAAGAAAAATTATGAATTTTCCCTATAGGGGAAACCAAGATAATGTCAGACCCATTACCTTCATTAGAGCATGAACCATCAAAGTGCATGTGCCACACATCATCATTTAATTTGATATGTTCCAAAGGAATATTATCCTGCTCTTCAAAGATGGATTACACTCTTAGGTCCTCTTTGGTATATTTTATGCTAGATTGCGGAACACTCTCTATGTAGGGTGAAATTCTTTCCTCTCTAAGGACTATAATTTTCTTACCATTCCGAGGAGTAGATAAATGTGTCTCATCAAGTGAGAGGTATCCACCTGTTAAGGATTGCCAATCTCTTCCCAAGATAATTGATTAATTACTTACATGCATGTCAATTACCTGAATGTTGAGGGTTGTGCTTATCTTAGGATGGACGCATAAAACCAAGGTTATGTCCTTAATCTCTCATATGGTTGTTTGTTGTACACTATTATAGGAGAAAATGATTCTGGCGTTTTCATTTGTACAAGACAAGCCTATCTCTTCCATAATAATATTTGACATCACACTTGGACCCGAACCACCATCAATGAGGCAACAATGGGCAATCGTATCCATAATATTTACAAAAATATAAAAATGGGGATATTTTACAGGGTATCTAAAGTTATGTACACCTAATTTATTTATAGAAGAATCCTCTTCATTTACCTCTTTGGAAATATTGGTGACACCAAAATATTTTCCTTCCATGAATTGTTTCACCCTACATAGAGAGTGTTCAGGGACAACAACCATGTCTAGAAGGGTTTCATCTGCTTTGATGTTGGCCAACTGATTCAAGATATTGTATATGGAAGAGGGGAGAGGGGAAGTGATTCCTTGACTCTTAAGAACCTTAGGAACCTGGGGAATAGCAATGGTTGAGGATGAGCTTGGGATAGAATAACTGTGGGGAGATCAAATTTTCCCTTCAGAGCATAGGCTTTGTTCCTAGTATTGATGACCATGACATCTTCTGGGTCTATAAGATCTAGGACAATGATGGTAGCTTCTGGTATTTTACTAAAGATCTTATCTTTGGCACTCTTCCTTACCTCATATGTTGTTTCTTCATGGTGTTCCTCGCAGAAGTTGCACCAGCTTCGAGGGAAGATTGCCTTAAGCTGAAAATTGCTATCAATTGGATTCCTAAAGGGGGGTGCGAAGGAGGATGAATCTCTAGGGGTGAGAGGTGAGGCATTCCCCCTTCACTTGAATGTTATAATATGACTGTTCATGTCTTGTACCAGCTATAAGAGGGTGAACATTTCCATCTGTTTAACTAATTCTCCCTAGGGAACACCTGTTCTTTCAAGTTGTTCCTAATAATATGAACAAGTATGTAGAGTGGAACCAAGGTTATCAATGGATTTTTCCTCAAGCCTATGATGGTAGGGAGAATACAATGCATTTTAGTAATGCATTAAAGCAGCTTGGTTCTGAGGGCAGATGATTTCGGGGATTTGATTGTATAACTTGGTGAAACGCAAGTTGAAAGACTTGATGGTCTCACCTTCTTGTAGGTAACATTATTGTATTCCCTTAACTTCTCGGTTGGGATTTCAGATTGTTCATAAGTGGATCTGAACCAATGTATTAACTCCTTCCAGGTAAACAAAATCTTAGAAGGAAGGTCAAAGAAGTCGACCACAACCTTTCCTTCCAAGGAATCTATGAAGAAGTGCATGCAAGTATCATTATCATTAGATCCTGTGTTATGACAAGCATTAGAAAATGCCACCAGGTCTTTGTTTGTACTGACAGTGTTATTTCCAAAGAACTTAGGAAGATTCTCCTTGAACTTAGGAGGTGGATGAGTAGCAGGTTATAAGTTGAGAGGAGAGGACACATGCCATGGTGTGGTTGTGCCATATTCAAACTGAAAAATCCCATACTTTTTGATGACTTTGGTAGGATTTGTGGTAGATTGAACGGGCATATGGTGGCTATATAAGCTACCAATCACTGATGAAGATGAATCTTGAGAGGATGAAGAACCTCCAGTTCTGCTAGAGCCACCACTAGATGCCATCTTGTGGAAGATAGGTGAGGGAAAGAAAGGCGAATTGGATGAATCAGACAGAGTTCTCCTTAGATCACTTTGTTGGGAAGATAACACAATCTTCCTTCTTCCTATTTCAACAATAGGAATGATTTCAGGTGATAGGCCTCTTCTTCTTTTAGAATCACGAGACTCTAAGGACATGAAAGAAAGGCCAAAAATGAAGAAACAAAAAGGTTATTGTTGATCTCTAGGTTGTTTATGTCTAGCTTCCAATCATTCTTGAGCACTAATATCTCGTTCAATTGTTGCCCAAGAATGGTTAAGCATAGAACGGGTATTGGCAGTGTCTAAAATGGTATTAAACAAGTTCAAAGAAATCTTGGTTTGGTCTTGAAGACTGGACTCAATGTTGGGTTTCCTTGTAACATGCACAGTCATTAATAAATAAAATAGTCAAAGAATCAATATCAGAGAAATAGATGTATCGATGAAAATCGAGTATAAAAAATAACCAGAGAGATATTGAAGAGATTCCTAGTATGGCCGCCAAATAAATGTTGAGAAAAAAGATATGAAATGATCTTACTCAATCATTTTCAGATTCTTCTTGGCTAAATCAAAATAGACGGGAATCTCACCCTATGTTTATAGCCAACAAAATAACATCCTAAATCACAAGTGTTAATTACTAGTGCTTAGGCTAGTCTTTTATCATAAAAGAAAGCTGGCTGGAAATGACTTTTTATGTAATTTTATGAATATAACAGTTGCTAAAATAAATGTAAAGGCAAAAGTAAAGATGCCAAGATAGTAATCAAGACAGATGAGACATAAAGAAATCCTTTATTTCATTCCAATTCACCAAAGAGTCATTTTCTTTACAAAATCTCATACAGAAATTTTGGACCAAATTCAAACTTAGACATCCCCAATGGAACATACAAAAGGACCTCTGAAAGAAAACCAAAACTGAACTCTAAAAGTTGGATCAATTTGCCACATATTTTTTCCCGCTTGACTCTGCACAATAGCCTTTGTCAGCCATGAAAAATAATTCACAAACAAACAAGCCTACATAGAATATCAAAGATAGATCAACACCTCTGAAAAACAAGTGTCTAAATGATATAATTCATCCATAAATATTGTTTTCTACAATAAGACCCTTATATCATAAAAGAGAATTAGGATTGTGATGAATAAATGAATGAATGAAAAATGAACCATCTCAAAATAAACTCAAAGAGCAAACCTTAGTATGTGTATCCTTCCATCATCCCCTTGTTTCTCCCTTTCCTTTTGCCTTAAATAAAATCAGAATTGGTTGAGGTAGTTGAACCAATTCATTCATTAAGTTAATTAAAAGACTCCACCAAATTTTAGTTAGGGGGGTAAATAATAATCATAATAAGGGTTATAATTAAATAATAACTAGTAAGTGGGACCCCTTGTGACTTCCTTTAGTTCTTAACAATCATAACATACTAGTTAATAAAGTTAAAAACACACCTCCTTGTGAATCCCATCATCATATTAACATTTGACAAATTATCTCAATAGAGTTTGCAATTATTCCTAAAATATATTACCAACATACCCAAAATCATGCCATAAGAAAATTTGAAGTCAACTCTTATCAACAATAAGAAACTTAAAATCCATATTTTCCAATTTGTGAGGAAATCTTTCCCTTGTTGATGCTATCATGTTTTATTCGTTCTGAGCTTGCCTTAGGCTGTGTGGAATATTTAAGCCTCATATTTCTGATCATATGAGAGAAATTGTCCTTCCAATGCAAGTGGGAGGACACATATTTACCAGAATTACCTGAAGATGTGGAAGGGGTAGTAGTGGCCTTTTCTTTGAAAGAGGTGTAGTAGACCTCTGTTTTCAACCTTTTATTTGAATAGCTCATCCATGTATGCACGATTGATTATAAAATAATATTTTAAATAACCATACATAATAACTCGTTAAAAATATGAAATATATTTTGGCTCAGTAATATATCAGACTCACGCAATCCAATCCATACAAATTGTTTTAACTATTTTTCAATGAGCATGGAGTGAACAAAGGGTCCTGGGATATGCGATGGGTTTGTATTGAGCGAAAAATGATAAGATGAAGGGGGAAAGAATACGACTACTTCTCAAATACAAGAAACAATCAACTGTAATGCAAACCAAGAAAAATTATTGTGATCCAACCTAGAACTGTGACTCTCAACTGCTTCAATACAAAATTATTCTCGACTGTAATCAATTTTAGAATAGGGAGTGAAAAATGAATGTGGGAAGGTGATGGTGTTGTAATTGGCGAAAAGAGAAATAATGGTAGGGAAAAAGAGTGATTACTATTCATAAAATTAATTAAGTGATCCACAAAACCATTATGTGCATAATTCAAACAATTTTGGGCATTAAAATGCTCACTGTTTGAAATTAAATACTTAAGATAGTGTCATCAGCAAGATAGTGTGCATTCCACAACAATCTATAGGGAAGTTATGTTCCTCTTATTTATCCAATTAACATCTTATAACAATTCTCAAATGTATAACAATAATCATTTCCACTCTGTTAATCAACCCCTACCAACTATTTCAATCACCAAATGCAAACATAAAAATCGTGCTCAATTATGTTTTTCAACTCATTTAATAATTAAATTGGAATGATGTTATACTATCACAGCACCCATGCCAATCGCTGTTAAAATGCATAATATTCACTTAACATTCATAGCAGACTGTCCACACAATGATCCATATTTATCTTGCAAAGATCCTGGTTTTCCATTTAAACACTCAAATAACAATCACCACTTTAATTCACACTATGCTGTGAAATATACAACCATTCGACAAAATGAAATTGCATTTCTGTGACTATGCAGGTCCAAATTTTCTTTGAATCTAAACATTCAAAACATTGGGCTATATATCCAACCCAATGAGGCAGAAACAACATACTCTACCTCATAAAACAAGTAATCGAATCGCAATAAAGCCATGTTTAAAACTCTGTGACTATCTCTCAGTGTGTAACCCAAAACAAATCTCAGTAGAATACACAGTGGGAAGCCATACCATAAACACTAGGATGCAACATTCCCATTTGACAATTTTAAACACATAGTCATAATATCATTAGCTCAACCTATTGTGCTGAGTTACCAATCCACTACAAAGAGGCAGCAACAGTATTGTTCAAAATTAATCAAACTGCAACCAAACCATACTATGTAGAAACTTGTGCCCATTCTTGACGACGCAATCAAATAACCATACATACATAGTGTATGGAAATTCCATAATCACTCCGACTTCAATAATTGTTTGGTCATTAAAAACACATAGTTGCAGTAATCACTGATTCATGCTTATAGGAACACCACTCATACCAATGCATCAAGGTCGAAGCATCATTGTGCATTAATCAATTAGAAATAGTGTTGGGTTATCAATTTATTAAACACAAGGACAACAACTATGTATTTGATTTAACAACTCATTCCAATTGACCATGTTGAGATGATCCAACCTTTATAACAATTGCAGTGTCCAGATGTTGAACCAAAACCATTGTCATATAATCAAATGGGCGAGCCGGTAATCGACTCTGTTGACAATACATACCAATCTATAACAACCAATAGTAAACCCGAAATGCCACAACAATGTTCTCTATTAACCCTTAGAATCGAGGAGTTAAGGGTTTGCTCTGTGGCCAACTGAGGGAGACTAAAAACGAACCTTCTCAATGGTTAAAACCTCCTAGACCAATGGTGTACACACAAAGAACACCACAATTTACTTTGTGGACAGGGTGACAAAAGCTATGACAAGAGAGGCTATAACAGAGGATTAAGGCTCCAATTCATCCTGGTAATGATACTTAACACATGAAGGGTATAACCCTCTTGGCTCTCCAGTCAAACAAACACAACACTGAGGTGAAGATAGGGTCGAGAAAGAACAATATAACCCGTTGCACGAACATTAGTGGTGAAAACACGCCAATTCCCAAGTGAACAAAGCGCAGTGACACAAGGTGCTTCTAACCATTAAACCCCATAAAAGGAAAAACCTGGGTAAGGTGATATGAATACGTGAAGACAACTAGCCACCCAAGACCAAATGAAATCCTCCAACTAAACCAGCAAGGATGACAGAGAGCCTTATGGTTGCTAACGTTCAAAATGACGAATAACATTATGACTTCAAAACATTTTTGCAAAGCTGACATCGATTCATTCCAAATAAAATCACAATTTCACATAGTTCCCACACTTAAGGAAAGCACAACCCATACATTCAAGCCAATATTCATTTCATAAACATAGCAGACTCATGGATGGTAAAGAAAACAACATACCTGTGATCAAACACCTTAAAAAGTGATTTGGCCGAGTAGTTCCTCTTTGCTAGGAAGTCGCAACATAACCAAAAAAACAAAGTTGAACAATAGCCTGATTAGGGTGGCGGCCAGTGGGAGGATTAAAGGTGGTGTGCAGTAAATGAATGTTGCCTCCACCTTCTAGTCATTTAATTCATCAATACAGGCCAGCCAATAATCCATTAACTCAATTAATTAATCCATGTATCGAAAACATCAACCATTAAAACCAATAGCACGATCCATATCAACTTATGCCATAACATAATCACCGTGCATATCAACTATATAACTCAAAGAATCACATAGCCATTAACTTAGTAGCTAGGATAACAACAATTCATTAAAAATTGATGCATGTAGTATAGTATATAGCATGGTTTAGTTTCTTGCCTTTTCTTTTATATTGCCTTTTTCCTTTTTCCAATTGCTTGTATATGTTATTGCTAACATGTTTGTTGTGAAGGTCTCCTAGTAATAGATCCCAATAACATATAGCAGTGATAACAAGGATAACATAGGCCATTGTAAAATAAAACTTGAGCCTAGAGCATCAGAAAATACAGAACATGCCTTCTCAATCACCAATAAACCAAGATTATATCACCATGTAATCAATGTCGAACAGTAGCACAACATCAAATAAGCACCAGACTTGATCTCCAATCTACAAGAGGGTCCCACCTACTAGTATTATTTAGCTTTTATGATAATAGGCTTTAGCAACACTTTGCGGGAAAAACTTCGTTGCGATTTTAATCGTCAACAAGGTGGGTAGACCTCATGCCCTAACATGGAGGTGATCACATCGCCAGGTATAATGATGTCTTTTTCGAGTGGTTGAGGACTCAAATTCTCATGGTCGATGATTATGCCTACGCCGGATTATATTTCCATGGAGATCCGGACCTAGCTCTTCCTGAAGGTTCCCAGTGGGGGGACATAGGTAAGAAGGAATTTTTGTTTATATCGTATTTCTGTTATTTTTAATGATATAAAATGTTTTTTTATGTTGTGTATCCGATGACTAATCAAGTTCTCTTCAATGATGTAGAAGTGGGACCTTGTCATTCTCTAGGTTCATCCCCTATCCAGAGGCGAGGGGAGAGAGGGGCCCTAAAAGGAGTAGTTGTTGTTGATCTAGAGGCCATAGAACAAAATATGGAGGGACTCACAATGAATGTCCCCAATGCCACAATAGAGGAGATTATGAGACATTATCGATGCCACACAGTGGGCATGTCTACTTCCATCAGTCGACTGCTCCGTAGAGTAGCACAAGAAGTCACATGTTATAGTGAGAAACATCCTTGATGCTCTATTGTGTATGAAGCCATGTGATTCACATTTTTTTATATTTTGGTCTTCGGACAAAAATACTTTTTGTAAACTTTTCTCGTTATTAATATGAGTCTCCTACCGTCTTACTTGTTTTATGTACAAAAATGTGATTGATTTTATAAATGTCTCAAATGTCTGTCTAACACAATTAGCCAATGCATATGACTGTGTGAAAATGATGCTCGAAAATAAAACAAGGAGATTGAAATTTATGCTATACACCTTATATTTTTTCATTATAATGACTGTATAAAGTGTATTCTGGAAAATAAATACGAATATTGAAAGTTGTGTTATGTGCCTTATAGTTTTCCTTAAACTGACTATGTAAAGGTAGATCTGGAGTAAGATTGAAAATTATGCTAGATTCCTTATAGTCCACTAATCTGACTGCAGGGATGATTTTAAGGATGGACATTTATTTTAAAATGTAGAAACCTTGACGAATCTTACTAATCCTTCATATGCTAACTATAAATGATTGGTGATATTTTTGTAAAAATATTCAAATTTCTAAGGATTTTATATAGTGTTTATGAAATTTTGGCGATTTTTAAGGTAAAATAATTTTATCCTATAGAATTTGGGTGAATCATTTTTAAAATAGCGAATCTCATTTTTGGAAAAACCATGGAAAATTATCCCATGAGAGAAATTTAGCCCCTAAAATCATCCCTGTTTGACTGTATAAAGATACTACGAATAGTGAATACAAAAGCTGAAAATTATGCTACATATATTGCGACGACAGATCTATTATATGAGCTATTTAAATAGTGAAGAAATCATACCCTATTAACTCACTAGATAAAACTAGACGATGAACTAGAAAGAGTTAGCAATTATATTTATACATAGATGTATGTAGCTTTTTAGTTGATATAAATAACATTAAATGGTTATGCATAGTAGGCGTAGTATGATTACAGGGTATAATGAATACTTAGTATTGGAAGCTTCTATACCTTATGCACAAGACATGAATAAATAATTGTATAGCTGACCGTGCAAGTCCCAGAACCATTTCGGAATGTTATCATTACATGCAAATAGCCAAATATTATCTAAAGGAAATGAACAGTTCGATAAACCATTACGCATAACGAGACAACTCACAATAGGATGTTCAAGAAACACATATTAAGAACAAAGAGTAGAAGATTCAAATCACCCTAAGCCTGGAGTGAATCATGATCAACTTGTATTACTTTATAATTACTATCTAGTACAAACACACGAGGAAGGAACAATCTTGTGTCGTGATAGGTAGAACCTTGCCTATCGAAATTGAGCCAGTAGTCTTAGGCAAATACAATTTAGTTCATAAGATTGTATCTAAAACCTCATAACGACGAATTTCTAAGCCGAAACTATTATTTCATGGAACAGAACCTAGAGTGGTACAATCCTGCATACATCGAAAGCGAGGAATGTGAATACCGTTTGAGTATTGAGATATCAAGGATCTAAGGGATCTTGTACACCCCAACCCTGCATGACGAAACAACATAGATTTTCGATTAGTATTTTTGTGATCAGAATCCACATGCTGAGTATAAATTAGATTTCTAGGTAAAAGTAACATAACTAGAAAGTAAGAGTAAGAGAGTAAGAATGATTACTTAACTTGGTCTTATAACAAGAATCCTTATCCCTTGCATCCCTGTAAAATGTCAGTTATGATCCCGAGAGGGGTGGAGAGGCCAATGGCCATCTGATGGGTACCTTCATAGTCATAAGGGGCCCATCATTAGCTTGAAATCCAACTTAAAAGAGAAAATCGATGAAAAAATACAGAAGCAAAAATCATTATACAGATAGTCAAATATTATAAGTGAGGAAACACAACAATACAAACCCATATGTCGAGAAATGGAATGAGATGAGTCCAATAATCTTGATACTCAAAGCATCCCTAAATTAAAAGAAAACTTAAATGAAAATTCATGCCCTGGATACGACTTAACAAAAGAGAACAATTGAGTCCCAAACCCTCACAAACCCTGGAAATCCTTCGACCAAATACCCTAGGCCGAAAACCAAACAATTTAAATGGAGAACATGAGGTAGTATGTACTTTATTATAGAACTAGGTATCCATAGAGCTCTAGGAGGTATGAACGCGAGCTATTATGATACCCCACCGAATGATGTAACCTCTGAGGGACACCAATAGGACCTTTAGCCAGGTTCGAAACCCATAGGTTGGAAGAACTGAGGGCAAGTAACTTTGATTAGGATAAGCATCGCAGATGGAACTAAACCTTATCGGCTGGTCCATCCTTACCATAGAATAACCCTAAAGCAAATAGGAGAGGATGAACTAAACAAACGAACAACTAGTTAACCGCGAGTTTTAATACACAAAGTCCATTCTTGCAAGAACCGAGGCTTAAATTGATCATAAATATAGGAATCTTACATTTTGAGAAGAAGCATGTCGAAATCCACCATGAATAGAATAATCCCAAATCCACCGGAACGTTGAACTTTGCATCAGTGAAACTAGAGCGAGGTGTCACGGTGAGCAGTCCAAGGGAAAAATTTTAAAAAGAGATGAAAAGACAATGAGTAATAGACCTAGGAAGGCCCCGTAAATGAAGTTCATGGCTTTAATGCTGAGATGGTACCCAGCCATGTGATGAAGGTGTCGTGGCAACCACTAGATAGGACTTCATTAATCTAGCATTGGGCCCAAGAGGCATACGATAGTCACACTTAATATCTTTTCGCAGGGGTTCTTCCACACCCCGACAGTCGCGTACCGGTCGTTCAAAAACCCTAATGTCAAATGAATTCATAACGATAAACTCAACCCAGTTAGGCCACAACACTCGTCCCCAGCCCACCAAAACTAGTTACTAGTGTTAGTTCTAGTCTACTCTAAGGCGTGGAACTAACCATATCTTACCTGCCAGTTCAACCACCCACGATCATGTGGTAGATGGACAAAATTCTTCTCTCCTTATAGAAAGGGGTAAATTTTCTTATTAATGATATGATGGGACAGAGTCTATTAGTGTTGGTCTTCGTTATTATTCCTGTAACGTGTCTAGGACAATAGTTTTCCCTTAGTGTTTTCCTCATAACATAATTTTCCTTAATTAGAGTGGTATCAAACTTATATGGTGTAGTTTCCTAGTATATAGCTATATACATATACTTATGGACTTTTATTAATTTGAATGCTTTCTCTATGATAGGTAACCAAGATATATATATATATAGTGACTTTCACATGGGTGACAAACCACCACCCTTAAATATTAAATTGAGTTAGAATTCCTTTCACTTGTTGAAGTCATGGAATGCAGGAAGGATAAGTAATGATAATTCATAGTATAGCATATCTTAGAAAAGAAAGGAAAAATTAAATAATGGTGATTTTTTGGGGGGTTTGAGAATTTTGGGGTTCATTACATTAATTTTGATATTTCTGTGTCTGAAGGTCAGATAGATGTAGATACTTTGGAAAAATGGTTAAATATGCTAGAAAGTTATTTCTCTATCCACAAGTTTCCCAATAGATAAATTATCACCTTTGTGCTCCTTAAGATTGTCCCCCATGTAAAATATTGGCGGGAAACTTATTGTGACCAAAATTCCATAGAGTATGGAATTTTTTAGGCCAAACCCACTTGGGATTTTTTTATGGATTCCATCAAGGAAAAATATTACCCAGATGGAAAACTACGACGACTAGTACATGAGATGGAACACACTGAGTCAAGAGAGGGGCCAAACATTGTTGGAGTTCACAAATAATTTCCATACCTTACACACTAATATCAGTATCAAAGACTCTGAGTGAAATCTAGTTCTAAAATAGCACGTGGCTCTACACAGGTAAATCCAAACCAAAATGGATTTTCTTCACATCTCATCACTGGGAGATGATTATTGATATGTTGTCAAAATCAAGTAGAAATTTACATAGTAGAACAAGTGGGAGTTCGGGTCTGCAAAACCACAACAGCTAAAGCATGGTAAAGATGGCCCTAACTCATAAAAAAACCAAACTCAAGACAACGTATACAAGCCACATAAAATATGGGTAACGGGAAGATGAAGAAGGACACTGGCAAGTGGTGTGACTTCTGCAATCACTTGGCATGACATTGATAAATGTCGCTCAAAATAGTTATTGGCGATCAATCTCAAAAAAAATGATTTGAACCCCAACTCAGAATCTAATTCAAAAAACAATAAAAGGAGAAAGTTCATCGATGCATAACCCACTGTTATTGTCGTGAACACAACAATCCAACCAAAAGAACTAGAGGATTTTGAGGAGGGGGAGAACCTCTTACATTCGCAGATGTGGGTGAGGGGGCCCCCATTGAATTTCATTGTTGATAGTGGAATCCAAAAGAACGTCATCTCTACAGATTTCATCAACCAAATGGATTTTCTAACAACACTGCACTAGTAGTCATGCAACATCAAGTGGCTTTGCCAGGGTCAATATCTTTGTTTCATCCAATAGTGTCGCTTGTCCTATGACATCAATCCCTTCAAGGATGAGGTATTATGTGATGTTTCCCCACTGGAAGTCTATGATGTTCTATTAGGAAATCCATATATGTGGAAGCATCATGTTTCTTATGAGTCTCGACCCCATAGTGTCATTACTACTCTGGGGGGTCAACACTACAGGATACCAGAGGTAGTTTTGACTTTTGTCTCGAAAAAATAGTTTTGCAAGATAATATATCATATAAAAAAATTTAGCCTCTTCATAATCCAATCAAAAGGTGAAAATAAGGACATTACAACCACTACAGCCTCATCCCAATAAATTTCTATTTGACAAAATAATATTAACAATATTGTAGAAGGGCACATAGATATTGTTACTTCACCTACGAGGGTGCCTCCACATTGCCCAATCAAGAAAAGTTATGATAGAGCCCTTCATACTCTTCCTGATGCATATTCACCAATAGAGTACTCACACACTCAGGCAGATCATGAAACTAAATTGGTTGAAGAGATCCATTCCCAAAGAAATGGGCTAATTCCAAGTACAAGCACGACATTGTCTTCCCCAAGGAAAGAAGCTCACCAAGGTTTAGATTCAGAAAAATCTTCCCTAGGAACTTGACACAATAGATACCATTTATTATTAAGGGGGGAAGGGATCCAGGTGGATATCGGCGGCCACCCATGTATTCCATTGGTTCAAAATATAGTCTTTCACCTAGGAGATGTTTCTACATCTTTATGGGTCCTAAACATTCGGGGCTGTTTTGAGGCTCTAAACAACATTTTTTTGACTTTTGGGGGGGCAAGGGTTTCCAACAGTATTCTTCAACCCTTGACATAATTTTTACTTTTTAGTTGTACCTTTCTGACGAGGTATAGAACACCCAAAATGGAGATCGTATGCAAACGTTACACCCTCAGGAAGATGACGTATCAACTACCCCCATTGTGGCCCTCAAACCTTTTGGCATTTCATTTTCCGAGGTTAGGGTTTTTTATTTTCTTTATGTTAAAAATGTCTTTGGAGCCTCATTGTAAAAATCATCATCTTCTTGTGAACGAGTGTAGCCATCACATCTATTCTCAGAGATAAGATGCCACCATTCTAGCAATTTCATTCACTCTATATTTTTACAGTTTCTATACATTTCTCTTATTAATAGAAATTTGGTATTATTGTATCTCTCTATTTATTGTAATATTTATTTGTATTTCATTGTTATATATGTTCCTTCATTTCGTTCTCAAAATAATTCAGATTATTTGGCTTATAGTATCCTATCTCACCAACCTATAAACAAATGTACATTTACAATTGGGGTTCAGCCTAGGGGTATTGCATTCCCCTCCCCCTTATTTATGCACTGTCCTCGGTGCATTACATATAATGTACAATCAAAATTCTTCAAAAATCCCATTTTGTTTGATTTTGAATCTTGTTCTCCTTCAGGTGCTCTTCTTTTCAAGAACCGGATTCATGTAGATTCATACTTCAACTAGAAGTCATGTTCTCTATTCCTTAGGGTTGCTTCAGTAAGCAATTATACTCATTGTGGAATTCTTGAGTGTTGTCCCTTGACCAAGTTTTTGTTGGAAATACTAATACAACTGAGAGGGGGGGGTGAATCAGTTGTTTATAAGCTTAAACAATTTTACACCTTCTTAACAATTATTAATAATTGTT
>SNQJ01S0039617.1:55579-71074 GCA_010110895.2 Picea sitchensis | reverse complement strand
TTTTCCTCTTTAAGCTCTTGCTGTGCGCATTTTCTTCAAGGCTATTCCTCCTGAGCTTTTATCCTTCTTATCCTACTGTCTCTACTGTTGCCATTAATGACAACAACCATCACTGCATTCTATCCACTGAATTTGCCAACAGTTTTGGGAGATACTTGGTCATGTTTGACCATTTTTGGGACTTTGACAGCCTATCGAAGATGGAGCACCAAACGAAGCGGAGATTGCAGAATCTCGGCCCACTTTTGGGTCCCTTTTGGGTTTTTGGGAATATGTAATGGGAAAGGCATGTCAGCCTGTGGGTTTACCCATGCTTAGGCCCACTCTTGTAATGTATAATTAGATATCTAGCCATCTATTGGAAGATATAGAGATGTATCTAATGTAAGCTAAGTGCTAATAGATTTTGTAAGTGCTCTTTGCATGATTGTAAGAGGCTTGTAGACCTAAGTGCAAGTTTTTATAAGGAGTTGTGGAAGGCTTTGTGTTGTAGCGCAAGGAAGAAGGATCTAGCAAGATGTGCAGATCTTATGTCCTATGCGAAGAAGGTTTTTGGTGGCTCTGTGCTATAACCGATTGAAGACGCTAATAAATAAGAAGAGTTGGTGGACGTAGCCCCAGGGTGGGGGTGAACCACGTAAATCTGTGTGTTACGCTTTGTGCTTCGACTTGATGTGTTTAACCCTTCTTTTGTTAAGTGATTTGATATATTTAAATAGATCTTCTTATACTTTGTGCTTCTTAGAGGTGTGTGAATGTTAGATATGACATGTATGAAGTTTCTTAGTGTTGATCTACTAGATCTGATCTATTTTATTGTTTCTAAGTGTTGAAATACCTTAGATCTAAGTGAATGTTGCAATGCTCTGTGTTATTTGTGAAGTATAATAAGGATTGAATATTGACAAATGATCTATGTTAAATACTCTGTAAGCAATATAATCACAGATTTGTGTCCCATCTAAGGTTTCAGACACTTGAGTCCTACAACCACCTCTGCCTCTACCTCGAGTGAGAATTCATCTGCTTCACAGGTGTTGCCGAAAGGGTCGGTAGTTAGGGCTTTGTTGGTGTGCTCTTGAGTGTTGAACCCTGGGTTTGCCCCTGTTCCAACATTGAGCTACCTCTTCCTTATTTCACTCACCCTTCCAGGCTCATGCATCCTTTCACTTCTACATAGTCCTTCATCGATCCATCTTGACAAGTCTTTCTCACATAAAGAGAGTGTTATCTCATTACCAGACCCCCACTATGGATCTACAATTTAAGGCTCCAATGTCCCAAAAGTAGCCATTCTTCCCAGGAATTTCAGCTTTAATACCATCATCTCATCTGTATCACACACATACAATCAACATGAGACAATATCATAATAATTTTATTTACAAATTCAATGTTTTATGTTTCATAAGAAAATTCAGATTTTTCCAAAATATGGAATTCCATCTCATATTTTCCTAATTGTTGTAACAATAAGCATCAATATTTTTTATTTCTTGCAAAAGTTTCCTACTCGAGACCATTTTTCATGCAATATTTTCATCTTGCATTCAGGGAAATAAACGATTCGTATTTCATGTACCATATAATTCTATTGTAATATTTACAAAGACTCACAGAGTGATTTTATAATTATACTCTGGACTTAACAATTCAACCATAGATATCAAACCATTTATTAAATAGAATGAAATTATCGTTATATGCATAGGAATTTTCAGCCATTAGGCTTTTCATTCTTTCAACATCATTATTTTTATTACTCTATTTTTTTTGAACGGAAATTTCCTGTAGTCAATGCCCATGTGACTACTTGACTTGCAACTCTCTTGTTGTAATATCTAACAACTCTTGAAATTCTTTCAACTCTATGAGTCAATAATAATTGCAACATTTAAGATGCTAGCATAATCATTTACATTAAATATCTTATATGCATATATTCATCGAAATGCATTCAACAAATGAACTCAAGCATAAACAATGCTATCATGCATGAGTGCAACTCTACCACTTAGACACTATGCATGAGTGAAATTATTCATGCATATATATTCAATGCACCCTTGCATTGGCTTCAAAATGCCCTTTTTCTAAGTCATGCATCTCATCATGGTAAATTGGAAGGTATAGCCAATTCCTCGACACATCATCCATACACTTCCCTTTTCTTGCTCAATCATTTGGATGCCTTCCTTTTCGACGAAAGCATCATACCAAGAACATAATTTTATGGTGTTCTTTAGTGTTAGAAAAAAGGTTGTAGTCCAAACATTAGCTATAAGTAGGAATTTTCCTTGGATACTTTTGTGGCATTAAATCCTTTTCATATCCAACCATTTCATGGCCTCAGACATGACTATCTTTATTGGCATTCATTCCTATAACAGGGTCATACCCTTTTATTGCTTTGGTTATTACTTCATAACCAATATAACATGACATGCTACTATGCCATTTGTATGCATTCAAAAGCTAAACAAATTTTATAATTATCACAGGCCTTCAACCTTTACCACATAGAGTGGTATATCATTTCCATTAATCAGTTCTAATTATACATTAATTCCATTTTATAAAATAACTTTAGCTGGAGAAATTCTTACCTAATTACCTTTAGAAATTATGCAACATGAATACATAGAATTCATACCTGCATAGTTCTCATTAAATGAATTTGATTCTACATGATTATCTAGTAATAACAAGAGCTCTCATGCCTCCTTTGCTAGTCTTATAATCAACATTTAGCATTTTTGTTGGTTCCTTCCATATGCAACAACATCATTAGCAGCACATGCATCCTTCTATTCATTGTTCCTAGCTATCCTCAATTTCCCTGAATTCCTACATCCTTTTCATTCTCTCATTGTAATCACTGCACACAATTATTTCTTCCCTGAGAAATTTTCAAGTGAATCCACTCTTGGATACCTTTTCTTTTCTAGCCAAATACTATGTTGATATTAATTTTCAGCATTCATCATTTTTTGGATCCCTTTGATCCAACACATATATGATACAATTTCATAACCATTCATGCTTTCTTATTAACTTTAGCACTTGCAGTATATTGCACTTTCCCATCTCTTTTCTTAGCGACACAGCCTCAACCATGAATTTCATAGTCAATTCCCAGCATACCATAATGATTTACATATGTTTTCTTTTCCGCCTTCATAGAATTAATATAGCAGTAGTTAGAATTGATTGATTTTAATTGCCATCATAAATTCCATTGATACTTCCAACCATTTGGAATATCACTACTGGGTCTTTTTAAACTTGAGATGGGTTCTACTCACATTTTATTCCTTTTTCATTCCACAACAAGAATAGAATCATTTTCTTCTTTATGATTCTTATTGATGTCCCTACGGGAAATCACCTCCATGTTTGGATCTCTTTGACTTGTCATCCGATTCTACCTTGGTAATGTCCTCATCACATTTGGAATGCACTCAACATTATATATAGCATAGATGATGTAGGAGAATCACTCCACCTCAACAACGTGCCAGTATTCCAGCACATCAAAGCACATTCAAAGAGGGGAGAGGCCTCAACCCTCTCATTTTCCCCTCATTTTTAAATTTCAAATGTAAAATTAAATGCAATTAAATGCAATTAAATGTTGTAAGGCTGAAAGATCCAAGTCGATGACTTTGTGCATGAAGGAGATAAGGTTTCCTTTAATGGCGGATAGGTTGATGGGATCTAGATATGATTTGGACTAGATGGCCATTGAATGTAATTCAATGTAATTAATGAGCATAGGTGAGTTGGAGGGAGAGCTCGAGGAGCCCCTCTTTTGAAAAATATCTTTTTATAAATATTCATTAGAGAGGTAGCATGTAGAAGAGATGAGTGAGTAGAGAGATCAAGACAGGAGAGAACATTCCAGACTCTGTTGTGGTCCGAGCTCAAGAATTGCAATTAGTATTCTCATATTAATACAAAATAACAAACTTCTTTGTTTACCAATTCCTGTGTGGTGAATGCTTGTGAATTTCATCTATGTGTGTTTGTGAGTCTATGTTGTAGATGTATGAGTTAGATTTCCATCTGAAGGGTGAAGATATATTCCACTATATGTTTGAGAGATGTTGAGTTATCTCTGGGTTCTTTAAGATAAATGCAAGGAGTGCATGACAAAGTGTTGAGAACTCTGTGAGCCAACACAAGGAGTGCGTATATGAACTTTTCTCTAATTTCAGAGGAGAACGTGCCAGGAGGGAACACCAAAATAGTTCACAATCTTAGAGAGGAGACTCAAGGTTGATAAACAACTTGGAGGAGAGAGTGTTTAGAGGAGGCACAAAGAAATAGAATCGTTGAAGATTTTGTAGAGCTCTACCAGGAGGGCATTGAGCAGGTGTAACGAGTGCACAGGTGAAATTTGTTTGAGTTCATAAAAGAGGAGTGTCAGGGAGAAGACACTCACAGAGTTACTGAACACTTTGTAAGCTCAGCAAGGAGTGCTTGAGCAGAAGTTTCCAACAGGGCACAGATATCCCTTCGAGGATCAAAGGGACAAAGACCTTTGAGTTTCGAGGAGTCAAAGCTCAAGGTAAAATAGAGATGTTGCATACTCTGGAGGAATACATGTGCAATGAGTGCTCCAGGCCAACACATAGACAAGTGTTGAAATGAGTCATTTCAAATACTTCTTCGAGTGCAAGGAGAGTGGGGAGGTGTGAACTTAGTTCGATTTTCAAAGACTAGGAGGAAAAGGACAAGTTGAGAATCAAAGTAGTCGAGCTCGTAGGAGAACATTCAAGGACCAAAACCTTTGAACACTTAGAAATTTTCCCAAATTTTGAGAGAAAGTGCAAGATCAGGAGGATCATAAACAACAACCATCATATCAACTACAGAGAAAGAGATCTCGACCGTTGGATTCCAAGTCCAGATACCCAGAAGAGTGTGTAGGAGGATAACATATTGTAGTCGTTAGATCTAAGTGCGTGGATCAACAAGCATTGGATCCAGAGGAGGGAGGACATGCAAAGTCTCTAAGTCCCACCGAAGAAAGGGGTCATCCATCTTCTAGAGAGACAAGTGGCAATAGATTGAAGGGTCTGGGAGGTATATCTCTGGAATATCTATGTGGAGCAAAAATTGAAAATTTTGAAGCTCCGAAGAGCAGAGTATACCCTGATCCTTAATCGACAGGGGACAAGTGGAAGTAGATCCGAGAGTTCGGAAGAAGGAACTTTGAAAGAATAAACGTGGAGAAAGGTGCAATCTTTGTGAAGTAATGAATGGCGGAGAAGATTCGGATTTTTGGATCTAGAATGAGGCATGGCGGAGATTTATCTATTTCAGAGGAGAAGTACTCCGGAAGAAACTGAGTGCAGTGTTGCGACAATTATCCAAAGTGCTCGAGCTTGAAATTAGAGAGGACTGTTGATCCTCATGCCGGTTATGTTCACGGTTATGGGTTCAAATAGTTTGGCGGTGGATGCAGTTGAAACGACCGAAGCAAAGATCCTGGAGCACCCAAGAGACTAAGCCTCGGTTCATGGCCCAAGGTCGCATGGAGGGAGGGACTAGTGGAAAGAAGCTAGCACCTATTGGTGTTGAGATTTGAATAGGGGCTTAGCAGGAGCCCACGGGTTACATAAAACCTATGCCTTAGGGAGAGAGGGCCTATGTAAATTGGTTTGGGGTCTATCAGAGGCCTGAAGAGTCAATCCGACTCCTTGATTGGAATGATCCTATATTGGGAGGTTGTGCAGCCACGAGGGAGAGAATGGGGGTGTGCACCAAGTGCTATCATAGCTTGATTTTGTCTACAGATCGTAGGCAAAGGTGAGAAGGTGAAAATGAGATAGTCTGATAACATCAAATGGTATCAGAAGCTTAATTTCTTTTGTAGACAACATGTGAAGGAGGAAACAAAGTGCGATGCTATGTAAATATTGTTGCAAGGCATGCAACAAATTGTAGGCAGCCATGAGGGCTTAAAGTAGAGAAGGAAAATGGCTACCAATGGCCATAAGCATGGTAAAGGAAAGGACCACCAGTAGAAAAGTAAAGAATAAATTGACAAGGAGCTCAGTGAGATAAGATTAGAGATGGAAAGGCTAGCATTGAAGATGCAGCAGGAGGCAAAGGTACATTCGAGGTACGAATGGGCTCTGAACAGAAAGGAAAAATGGCATGTTCAAAAGATGTTGGCTAGAAATTAGCAACAGGTACTAAGGAGGTGGCTAAGGCATGTTGGAAACCTCAATGACACAAAACATGAGATGGCTTACATCTCTGACCTAGAAGTTGGGAGAAACCTCAGTGGTGAGGAAGGGAGATCAATTAAAGGTCTCATAAACCGCCAGGAGGGTAGAGATGAATTTTCAAATTTCAAGGTGGCCAATGAGCTAAGATTAGAGGATTTCATGAACTTCTATGGGGGATTTAATGGAAATTCAAATTGTCGGGTGGGCAATGAGTTGAGATCAGTTGATCTCATAGTCTTCTAGTAGAGTAGAGGATAAACCCCATATTTCCAGGTGGGCAAGGGAGAAGAGATGAACTCAACTGAGAGTTCATATCAGCAAGGCATGTTGATGGAGGAGGATCAGATGTGTGTTTTGGTCATTGGGGGAATTGAGACATTCTTGCCAACTAGCCAAGTAGAGGCTAGCATAAGTGTTGCAAGTGCAGCAATAGAAGGACAACCAGTGGAGAGTGTCATAAGGGAGGAAATGGAGAATATACTGAATTATTCCCACGTAGGATAGGAAGATGAGAATTTAGAGAAATGACTCAAAAATTTCACCCAGGAAGTTGAATAGGAGATGAATGCAACACTAGAGTCTACAACAAAAGAGTAAGAAAACATCATAGAATTTGTTGATCTATGTGAGGACCTTGAATCCATGGAGAGAAGGGTAGCAGTGCAAATCCTACAAACCCAACAAGCTAAGTTGGAGACAGGAGAAGGAGCATACCATCCTGGGGAAACGCTACAGGAAGCTGGAGATGTACTAGCAGAGGAGATTATAGAAGTCAGTCAGTCAGAGGAGGAAGTTGAGCAACAGTTCAATGTTGAGACTGCAAAACTAGAGTCTATAGTAGGGTGGAAAGATAACTCAATAGAATAGGAAAATAACATGGGGGATCAAGATGATTTACCTATTGACAAGGAGGGAGTGCAGTAGAGAATACTTCATAAGGAGAACCCGCCAGCAGAGCAACTAGACATGGTGATATAGGAAATACAAAAGCTAATGGAGAGGTTAGTAGTAGAAGCATTTAGCAAGGGAAAGTTGAATAGAAGGAAGCCTACAAGAGCAGCAGGGAACTAAAAATAGAAGCAACAACGAAGAGGAGAAAGAGGACAACTCCAAAGGAGAGTTTGGGATCCAGGAGGATTTCAACACTAGGACAGAGGAGCTCATGAGAAGGAGCTCATGAGTAGGAGATCATGAATTTCCCAGAAGTGGAGTATGATGCACGAGCATCACTCCACCTCAACAACACGCCATCATTCTAGCACATCAAAGCGTTTTCAAGGAGGGGAGAGGTGCCACCCCTCTTGTTTTTCCCTCATATTTAAATTTCAAATGTAAAATTAAATGTAATTAAATGTTGTAAGGTTGGAAGAGCCAAGTCGATGAATTTTTGCATGCAGGAGATAAGGTCGCCTTTAATGGGTGACATGTTGATGGGATCTAGATCTGATTCAGAATATATGTCCATTGAAAGAAATTCAATCTAATTAATGAGAGTAGGTGTGTTGGAGGGAGAGCTCGAGGAGCCCCTATTTTGTAAAATATATTTGTATCAAAATTCATTAGAGAGATAGCATGTAGAAGAGATGAGTGAGTAGAGATATCGAGAGAGGAGAGAAGAGACAAGACTCTATTGCAATTCGATCTCAAGCATTGTAATTAGTATTTTAATATTAATACAAAGAAACAAACTTCTTTTTTTACCAATTCCCGTGTGGCGAATGCTTGTGAATGTCATATATGTGTGTTTGTGACTTTTTGTTGTAGATGTATGAGTTAGATTTCCATCTACAGGGTGAAGATAGAATCATCTATATGTTTGAGAGCTGCTAAGTTATCTCTGGGTTCTTTAGGATAAATGCATGGAGTGAATGACAGAGTTTTGATAACTCTATGAGCCAACGCAAGGAGTGTGTATCTAAACTATGCTTCAAGTTCAGAGGAGAATGTGTTAGGAGGGCACACCAGAATATTTCACAATCTGAGAGAGGATCCTCAAGGTTTTTGAACACCTTGGAGTAGAGATTATGTAGAGGAGGCACAAAGAAACATAATCACTGAATATTCTATAGAGCTATGCCATGAGGGCATTGAGCAGGTGCAAGGAGTGTAGAGGTGAACTATGTTTGATTTCTAAAAAGAGGAGTGTCAAGGAGAATACACTCAAAGAGTTATTGAATACTCTATAAGCTTAGCAATGAGTGCCTAAGTAGAAGTTTCCAAGAGGGAACATATGTCCCTTCGAGGAACAAAGGGACAGATACCTTTGAGGTCTGAGCAGTCAAAGCTCAAGGTGAAACCGAGCTGTTGAATACTCTGGAGGAAGACATGTGCAAGAAGTGCACCAGGCCAACACTTAGACAATTGTTGAAAGGAGTAATTTGAAATACTTCATAAAGTGCAAGGAGAGAGTGGAGGTGTGAACTTGGTTCAATTTGCAAATATCAAGAGGAAAATAAAAAGTCGAGACTCAAAATAGTCAAGCTCGCAGGAGAAGGTTCAAGGACCAAAACCTTTGAACACTTATAAATTTTCCCAAATTTCGAGAGAAAGTGCAAGCTCAAGAAGAGGAGCAACAAAAACCATCAGATCAACTATAGAGAAAGAGATCTAGACTATTGGATTCCACGTCCAGACACCCAAAAGAATGCATAGGAGGAGAATAGATCTCAATCGTTAGATATGAGCGCATGGATCAACAAGCATTGGATCTAGAGGAGGGCGGACTTTTGAAGTCCCAAAGTCCCACAAAAGAAAGGGGTTGTCCATATTCTAGAGAGATAGGTGGAAGTAGATTGAAGGGTCTGGGAGGTAGAGCTCCAGAAGATCTGCGTGGAGCAGAAGCTGAAACTGTCGAAGCTCCGAAGAGCGGAGTAGACCCTGATCCTTGATCATCATGAGACAAGTGGTATTATATCTGAGAGTTCGCGGGAAGGAACTTCAGAATAATCAGTGTGGAGAAAGTTGCAATCTTTATGAAGTCATGAAGGGAAAAGAATATTTGGACCATTGGATCTAGAAGGATGCGTGGCAAGATCCATGTGTTTCGGAGGAGAAGTACTCTAGAAGAAATTGGGTACAATGTTGCAAGAATTACTCGAAGTACTGGAGCTTGAAATTAGAGAGGACCATTGAGCCTCATGCCGGTTATGTTTATGGTTCATGGTTCAAAAACTTTGGCGAAGATTGTAGTTGAAACAACTGAAGCCCAGAGTCTGAAGCGCCTAGGAGATTAAGCCTCATGTCATAGCTCGAGGTCACATGGAGAGAGGGACTAGTGGAAATAATCTAGCACCCATTGGAATTGAGATTTGAATAGGGGCTTAGAAGGAGCCCATGGGTTACATAAAACCTATGCCTTAGGGAGAGAGGGCCTATGTAAATTGGTTTGGAGTCTAGCAGAGTCTAGAAGAGTCAATATGACTCCTTGATTGGAATGATCCTAGACCGGGAGGTCGTGCAGCCTCGAGGGAGATAATGGGGGTGTGCGTCAAGTGGTATCAGAGCTTGATTTTGTCTGCAGATTGTAGGAAAAGGGGAGAAAGTGAAAAGGAAATAGTCTGATAACATCAAATGGTATGAAGAGCTTAATTTCTCATGTAGATAGCAGGTGAAGGAGGAAACAAAGTGCGATGCTCTATGAATATTGTTGCAAGGCATGAATCAAATGGTAGGTAGCCAAGAGGGTTGAAAGAGGAGAAGGAAAATGGATACCAATGGCCATAAGTGTGGTCAAGGAAAATACCGCCAAAAGAAAAGTAAAGCATAAATTGACAAGGAGCTCAGTGAGATAAGAGAAGAGATGGAAAGGCTAGCATTGAAGATGCAACAGGAGGAAAAGGTACATTGCAGGTACGAATGGCCTCTGAACAGGAAGGAAAAAATAATCTATTCAAAAGATGTTGTCCAAAAAGATGCAACAGGTAGTAAGGAGGTGGGTGAGGCATGTTGAAAACCTCAGTGACACAGAATAAGAGATAGTTTACATCTGTGAACCAAAAGTTGGAGAAACCTCAGTGATGAGGAAGGGAGATCAGTTAAAGGTCTCATAAACTTCCAGGAGAGCAGAGATGAATTTTCAAATTGCCAAGTGGGCAATAAGATGAGATCATAGGATGTCATGAAATTCTATGAGGGAAGTAATGGAAATTCAAATTGTTGTGTGGGCAATGAGTTGAGATCAGTTGATCTCATAGACTACCAGCATAGAAAAGGATAAATATCATATTTCCAGGTGGGAAAGGGAGAAGAGATGAACTCAACTGAGAGTTCATATCAGCAAGGTGTGTTGAAGGAGGAGGATCAAAGGTGTGTTCTAGTCATTGGGGGAATTGAGATATTCCTACCAACTAACCAAGTAGAGGCTAGCATAAGTGTTGTAGGTGCAACAATAGAAGGAAAACCAGCGTAGACTATCATAAGGGAGGAAATGGAGGAGATACTAAAGTATTCCCACGTAGGAGAAGAATATGCGCATTCAGATAAATTATTCAAAAATTTCATCCAGAAAGTTGAATAGGAGATGAATGAAGCACTAGATTCTGCAGCAGAAGAGGAACAAGACATCATAGACTTTGTTGTTCTGTGTGAGGAACTCAAAGTCCTGGAGAGAAGGGTAGTAATGAAAATCCTACAAATCCAACAAGATAAGTTGGAGACAGGTAAAGGAGCATACCTTCCTGGGGAAAAGCTGGAGGAAGTTGGATATGTACCAGTAGAGGAGCTGACAAAAGTCAATCAGTCAGAGGAGGAAGTTGAGCAGTAGCTCAGTGGTGATACTTCAGAACTAGATTCTATAGTAGGGTGGAAAGATAATGGCACAGAAGAGGAAAACAACATGGAGGATTAGGATGATCTACCCATTGATAAGGAGGGAGTGCAGCAGAGAAGATTGCATAAGGAGAAACAGCCAGCAAAGTAACTAGACAAGGTGATATAAGAGATAAGAAAGTTGATGGAGAGGTTAGAAGCATAAGCATTCAGCAAGGGGAAGCTGAACAGAAGGAAGCATGCATGAGAAGCAAGGAAGCAGTAACAACAGCAGGAAAGAAGAGGAGCAAGAGGACAACTCCAAAGGAGATTTTGGGATCCAAGAGGATTTCAACACTGAGACACAAGAGCTCATGAGGAGGAGCTCATGATTTTCCCAGTAGTGGAGTATGATGCAGGAGCATCGCTCCACCTCAAAAACATGCCAAGATTCTAGCATATCAAAGTGCATTCAAGGAGGGAAGAGGCATCAGCCCTCTCATTTTCCCCTTATTTTTAAATTTCAAATGTAAACTTAAATGCAATTAAATGTTGCAAGGCTGGAAGAGCCAAGTCGATGAATTTGTTCAGGTAGGAAATAAGGTCACCTTTAATGGATGACATGCTAATGAGATCTAGATCTGATTCAAACTATATGGTCATTGAATGTAATTCAATGTAACTAATGAGAGTAGGTGAGTTGGAGGGAGAGCTTGAGGAGCCCCTCTTTTGTAAAATATATTTGTATCAAAATTCATTAGAGATTTAGCATGTAGAAGAGATGAGCAAGTAGAAATATTGAGAGAGGAGAGAAGAGTCGAGACTATGTTGCAGTTCAAGCTCAACCATTGTAATTAGTATTATGATATTAATACAAAGAAAAAAAAATATTTGTTTACCAATTATCGTGTGGTGAATGCTTGTGAATGTCATCTATGTGTGTTTGTGAGTTTATTTTGTAGACGTATGAGTTAGATTTCCATTTGTAGGGTGAAGATAGATTCCTTTATATGTTTGAAAGTTGTTGATTTATCTCTGGGTTGTTTAGGATAAATGCAAGGAGTGCATGACAGAGTGCTGAGAACTCTGTGATCCAACGCAAGGAGTGCGTATCTGAACTCTTCTTTGAGTTTAGAGGAGAACATGCTAGGAGATCAGACTAGAATCATTCACAATCTTAGAGAGGAGACTCAAGGTTGTTGAACACCTTGGAGGAGAGACTGTGTAGAGGAGGCACAAAGAAACAAAATCACTGAATATTACATAGAGCTCTGCCAGGAGGGAATTGAGTGAGTGAAAGGAGTGCACATGTGAACTCTGTTTGAGTTCTGAAAAGAGGAGTTTCAAGGAGAATACACTCACAGAGTTACTAGACACTCTATAATCTTAGCAAGGAGTCCTTGAGAAGATGTTTCCAGGAGGGTACATATATCCCTTCAAGGAACAAAGGGACAGACAAATTTGAGGTCCGATCAGTCAAAGCTTAAACTGAAACAGAGCTGTTGAATACTCTGGAGGAAGGCCTATGCAAGGAGTGCACCAGGCCAACACTTAGACAAGTGTTGAAAGGAGTCATTTCAAATACTTTGCCAAGCACAAGGAGAGTGTGGAGGTGTGAACTTGGTTCAAGTTTCAAAGATCAGGAGGAAAAGTAGAAGTCAAGACTGAAAATAGTCGAGCTCGCAGGAGAAGGTTCAAGTACCAAAACCTTTGAACACTTAGAAATTTTCCCAAAATTCGAGAGAAAGTGCATGCTTAGGAGGAGGAGAAACAAAAACCATCAGATCGATTATAAAGAAAGAGATCTGGACTGTTGGATTCCACATCCATACACCCAGAAGAGTGCTCAAGAGGAGAACTGATCTCATCTGTTAGATGTAAGCACATGGATCAACAAGCATTGGATCCAGAGGAGGGGTGACTTGTGAAGTCTTGAAGTCCCACCGAAGAAAGGGACCATCCATCTTCTAGAGAGGCAGGTGGCAATAGATCGAAGGGTCCGGGAGGTAGAGATCTAAAATATCTATGTGGAGTAGAAGCTAAAATTGTCAAAGCTCCAAAGAGCGGATTAGATCCCGATCCTTGATTGTCAAGAGACAGTTGGCAGCAGATCTGATATTTCATGTGAAGGAACTTCATTAGAATAAGCGTGGATAAAGGTGCAATATTCATGAAGTCATGAAGGGCAGAGAAGATCTGGACCATTGGATCCAGAGGGATGCATGGAAGAGATCTACGTGTTTCAGAGGGGAAGTACTTGAGAAGAAACTGGGTGTAGTGTTGCAATAATTACTAGAAGCATTGGAGCTCGAAATTAGAGAGGATATTTGATCCCTGCACCATTTATGTTCGCAGTTAAGGGTTCAAAAAGTTTGGTGGAAACTGCATTTGAAACAACCAAAGTCCGGAGTTTGAAGCACCCAGGAGATTAAGCCTCAGTTCATAGAATGAGGAGGCATAGAGAGACTGACTAGAGGAAAGAAGCTAGCACCAATTGGCATTGAGATTTGAATAGGGGATTAGCAGGAGCTCATAGATTACATAAAAACTATGCCTTAGGGAGAGAGGTCCTGTGTAAATTGGTTTGGGGTCTATCAGAGGCCCAAATAGTCGATCTAACTCCTTGATTGGAATGATCCTAGACTAGGAGTTCATGCATACCTGAGGGATAGAATGGGGGTGTGCACCAATGGACAATCCATTTAATTTTTGTCACAGTCCTTGGGTGTTGTAATAGACTCAAATAACTTGGAATCCACCTAGTGGTACCCTTTTCCAATATCCTTCAGTTATTCCTAAACTTGATCCAATTCATAAATGCTCTTAGATTTATGTAATGTCTTCCCCATAAGTATGGTTACATACCTCTAGAATCAATATGCACATACTGCATAACTTTATTCATGTGTTGGCACTCTTTATCTTACATGCACCTTCGTTTCTTCACCTTTGAAGTTCTTGCTGAAAGTTTTAGTTGGTTGTCATTGATGAAAACCCTTGAAGCAAGTATGGTGGCAAATTTTGGTAGTCGTGACGGTATGGTCATGGAATCCATAGTTGATAGAGGAATAAAGACATGAAGTTCAATGTATTTTCAAGTAATACTATCATAAATGGATAGTACACATCATGATGTTTTCGGTGAAAGGTGGAATGCCATGTGGTTCCTCACGGTTGAGGAGTTATGGCGTTGTAAAGTTGGAGGACCTCGAAGAATGATCTAGAAGCTCCTAGAACGTCAACAAGACAACAAGTAGTTATAGGTCATTCATTATGGGTAAATCAGTTTCAACAATAATTTAATTAAGGGTAAAGTGGTTGCAACACGAGAGTGTGGGTTAGTCCTTAAATAAGGAAAAGGGGTAAAATAGTTACAAGATATCCCCTAAAGGAATTCATTTGGGAAGTATAAATAAGAGATCAAGAGACTCCCACTTTCATCTATTGAGAACATTGAATATATATGTTGTAAAGTGTTATGGGTAGGTACTATTGATAGATCTGAAGTAGTGAGTCTGAGGCAACGAAATTCAGTGAAGAGAGAAGGTACAGGAGTTGAAGGGACAAAGTTGAGCTTATAGTTTAGGTTTTTTCTGAGGCTATCCATGAGATGCATTTAAGGATGAGAGAAAACATCCATGAGTTGCAGTGAAATAAGAGTGTGGGAATCCACAAGTTGTAGTGAAGGAAAACACAAACTCTTGAAGAAGCAAAGCAATTTGTGTGTTGTATAGGCATTAGGGCATGGACATATGTGAGCCACAGTGGGACAAATCACGGAAATCCATGCATTTATAGAGCACATAACACAGATATGTTGAGAAAACTAAACATTTGAATATCAAATCCATCAGGTCAGCTATAGGTTGAGAGGTATGGTTTATTGTGTATGTTAAGGTCTATATTTTTCCTTAATCAAACACAGAAATGTCTTAGTAGTCCATGAATATTTGTCTTGAAGACATTATTATGGATCTTGGTATGAGGGTTTGAGGAACAAATTTTCAGTAGTAACAATTGATTAAGTACAACAGAAGTGATACGTTATGAAAGTGACAGTGATAAATGAGTAACATGTTGATTGATTCAGTGGTAGTGACAAGTTGTCTACATTTATATTTCTGGGTGGTTGGATGGGGAAAGTAAATGGGTTTGTAGCCTCCTTCTGATTGGTGTAGGAGAATCAACAGTTGGAGCTTTCTTCTAGTTAGAGCCTCAAAACTAGGAGGTTGTAGCCTACTTCCAGCTATAGCTAAAAAATAAGGAAGTTGGTGCTTCCTATGAACGTATTTCTTCTAACATATAAGAAAATCATTCTGTGGTTTTTTCTTGCATTGGGTTTCCACATAAACTTCTGGTGTAGTGTGTATATATGATTTTGTATTGTTCATGGTTGATTTATATTACTGATAATATATTAAATGTTGATGTCAATTTGTTGAACATTTATCATAAAGTTAAAGAAAAAACACATTTTGGTTAAAAGTTGAAATAAAGTACTCATATGATT
>SNQJ01S0039617.1:29742-55518 GCA_010110895.2 Picea sitchensis | reverse complement strand
CTCAGTATTCCAACAATTGGTATTAGATAAGGTCCTTCAAAAAGTAGTCTAACCACTAGAAGGAGATCCTAGATTACTCTAAGATTGGGGTACCATAGTTTGATGGTCAGGACTATGCCTTCTAGAGAATAAGGATTAAAAATTGTGTGCAGGCATAGGGATTTGATGTATGAAGAGAAGTAGTAGATGGATACAAAGCACCAACCACTCCCTCGACAGAGATTGATGGAAAGAATCTTGAAGAAAAATATTCAAGTGACATAAATGATATTATGAATGGTTTGACTAAATCAATACATGTCAAGGTCATGCACCATGAATACACAAACGAAATTTGGGAAAAACTTAAGAACATCTATGAAGGAGATGCCAAAGTCAAAGGAGATAAACTTCAACCTATTAGATCCAAGTTCAAGCAATTGAAGATGAAAGAATATGAAGACATTGTAGCTTAATTTCTACGATTCAATGAAGTAGTGAATGGTATCAAAGGATTGGGAGATGAGATGAAAGAAAATTTTGTTGTTCAAAAGGTATTAAGATCTCTACCAATGAGATTTGATTCGAATATTTCATCTCTAGAAGAAAGGGTTGATCTAGATACATTGACTATGGATAAGTTACATGGGCTAATCATAGCTTATGAGATGATGATGGAGAAATATTACCCAGTGATGAATGAAGTAGTATTCAAGGCATATAAGGATACAAAGAATAAGAACAAGAAAAATCCAAATTAAGATTGTAGCTATAGCGATGATTCAGAAGAAGATGAAGAAATGGAAAACTTTGTTAGGAAGTTGAAAAGAGGAACTAGAAAATACAAAGGCATGATTCCATTTAAATGTTTTAATTGTGGTGGTATTGGTAAATTTTCTTCTAAATTTCCTCATAAGAATAAGGAAAGTGATGAAGAAGAAGATCCTAAAAGGAAAAAGAAAAATCAAAAGGGAAGAAGAAAGAAAAAGAATTCTTCAAGAAAAGTCTCTGCAACTAGGAAGGCAGTTCATCATCAGATGAGGATGAAGATAGTGACATTGATACGTGAAGCGTACTCTTCATGGAAATAGAGGATTCTGAAAAATATTCTGAAGAAGAAGGAGAATTCAATCTCACAGAAGAATTAATCAGTGCACTATAAGATCTAAGGATTGAAAAAAATAAAATCAAGTCACTCAAAGAATAACTAAATGAGAAAGAAGTATCTCATAATTCCAACTCCAAAGAAGTCGAGAATATGATCATAAAGTGAAAAATCCAAGTAGAACAAGACAAAATAATTAAAGAAGCACTCAATTGTCAATTAGATGAAAGGGAAAAAATGATTAAAGCATTGGAAGTAGAAATAATCACTCTATTAAAAGATCTTTAGAAGAAGGACATATAGCAAAACAACACCAAAGTATTGGATGAGATCATTATATTTCAAAGGCCATACCATGAAAAATATGGACTAGGATATAATCAGACAGAGAAAGGATCAAGATCCAAGACAAAGAACAAAGAAGCTATGTATAAACAGTCAGAGGCTCTCCTAAGAAGGAAGAAGGAAAGAGAAACCAAGAAAAATACTACAAAGACACTTCACCACCTAGAAGATTCACAATTCAGAATAAGAAGCATTCAACAATAAAGAGAAATGGAGAAGAAGAAGGATTTAGAAGAACGACACCATTCAGAAGATATTCCACCCCTATGTATCAAACTATTTTCCCTGTTTTATGTTATTCATGTAATAATTTTGGACATAAAGTTGTGAATTCTAGATCCAATACCAAGATAAAAAACAACTATGAAGGATACACAAGAAATGGTTATCCAAGAAGGTCTCATGAAGAACAGAGAATAAGATAAAACAAATTTGAATCCTTGAGCATTGAGGTAGAATGCTACAAGTGCATCAACTTTGAACACATGGCCAAATATTGTATATTTATTGTTCCTCCAAGAGAATCACAATGGAATATCAACAGTCATAAACATGAACCAAAAAGGATATCGATAAAGTAGGATCAATTCAACACTAAAGAATGCACGCTCACCTTGTAAGCTCTGTTAGCACCAATTCTTGCATGGGGGCTGTTTCTCTCCGATTTTAGGCCCTTGGTGTAAAATGCTAAGAAATGGGTTTTAAAACCCCATCAAATGTGTTTTATTCAAAGGCCGCATTCATGAGCGTCAAGCGCAACACATAGAAGAAGTCCATTTCAGGCTTAAAATCAAGCGAGTGGGCATTTATGTTTTCAGCGGCAAGGATCCATCGATGGAGCAAATCAACTGTCATCGGATAAGCCAGAGCCATGGATTTGCATGAGGTTTAGTGCATGGTTTCATCCCTTAGGGCCAAGGTCATGAAATGATAGTGGTCGTTCGATCTAGTCGGGACACGTAGCGCACGATTGAGTATGGTCGCTATTTCACCTATCATAACTTTGAAAGACCGGGGTCTACTCCCTTCCAACGTCGAGATTGTGAGATGTGAAGGTGCCTTTGGGTGCTGGCCCATGGTCCTGACACCTGGTCACGAGGTAGCAGGGCTAAAGTGGGGGTTGGTTGAGTTTAAACTCTCATTAAGCAACAAGTGATCATGGTCGTTGATCAATGGAGGATCTCATCTGTCCAACCAAGGGATGCATGCCACACGATTGAGTCTAGTCGCTATTTCGCATATTGTAACATTGAAAGATTGGGGTCAAATCCCTTCCAATGTCGAGATCGCGAGATGTGAAGGTCCCTTTGGGTGCAGGCCCATGGTCCTGGCACCTGGTCATGAGGTAGCAGGGCTAAAGTGGGGGTCGGTTGAGTTTAAACACTCATTGAGCAATGAGTGATCATGGTTGTTGATTAAGGGAGGATCTCAGCCATCCAACCAAGGGACGTGTGGTGCACGATTGAGTCTAGTCACTATCTCACTTATCATGAATTTGAAATACGAGGGTCGACTCCCTCCCATCCATGATATGCGAGATGAGAAAGCGCCTTTGGGTGCGGGCCCATGGTCATAGCACAAGGTTGTGTGGAAATGAGGTTGGAAGAAGAGGAGTGAGAATGCCAGGTGGGAGAATCCCCGAAAGGATCGAGACTGTTAGTCTCAAAGGACATGTGGCATATGATTAAGTATGGTCGCCATCTTGGCTATTGAAACTTTAAAATATGAGGGTTGATTCCCTTCCATCCACGATACATGAGATGCAAAGGTGCCTTTGGGTGTGGGCCCATGATCATAGCATAGGGTCGTATGGAAAGGGGACAAAGCAGATGAGGGGCACGAAGCCAATGTGTTCAAGGGACAATGGATCGTGTCCATTGATTTTGAAGCCATATGCAATCACCGATATGGAGGGTCGTTTCGCAGTTTTAGTTACCATGGTTCCTGGACGCTGGAATGGTGGAATCTCTTGAAAGGAGAAGCGTCGAAGTGCCTCTGGAGCAAGGTGCTAGGTCATTGCCACTAGTTACATTGAGGGCGGAGCCAAAATAAAAAGGAGGTTAGCCTTTGAGCCCTAGGAAGCAAGTGCATGGTCGTTCCTTGTGCTTGAATTCTCGGGCACCCACTGTGGAGGAAGGTAATTAATGAAAATTGAGCAGGTAGTTGAAACCTCAGCTCAAGACATGAATGTAAGGCATGGAGGTTCTGGTGGGCAGTGTGCCCAATATTGTCCTGTGTGCAAGTTTTCCTAAATGAGCCATGCCGATCTGATGTCCTCATCTAACTAGAGGATATTGCACATGCTAAATTGGACTTTAATGTCTCAGCTACCCTCCTGCTGCTGAGGGGGAGAATTTCTCTGAGTATATATACTCAATTTTTGTATTTTTGTGAGGATGGATGGTAGAGCAGAGCTCCCGACTATAATGTTTTAATGAAGCACTAGTCTTCCTAGCTATGTATCTGTATATGAAATTTCTTGTTTAATGAAAAGAATCTCTCTTTTTCATCCAGTTTCTATTCCATACTAAAAGAGTTCATGATTGACTGATTCACATGAATCGTTGTGACTGTGTTATGATAAAGGTTTTATTGTAGTGCTGTTATGTTCTTTTAGTGTTTCTGCAATTTGGATATAAGATGTTCTTGTGTTCAAGTTTTTCTTCTTTAGGCTGTTAGAAGCTCGATGCCCACAACAGACCTTTGCATTTCCTCACAGATGTCTTCCTTCTACTCACCCTTATTACAACTTACTGTCTGAAGTTAAACAAAGACCTAATCTACTTGTGCATGCCTAGTCTAGTTTATGAGTTAGAATGATATTGTTCTGAGTTTACTTCCATTCATCACCCTTTATCAAAAATAGTGACATAAACTGATGGGCTTTAGGCTTACTCCTGCTACAATCCAGGAGTGACTTCTGATGCCAACATTTTTGGTGTCATTTCTGGAGATGAAGTTGAAAATTTTCCCTGGGATCAAACGACATCGAGCCTCTGATTCTGAAGGTGCATCAAGCATAAGAGCCCTACGAGATTGCTACTGTGCACCTGGAGACTCCATTGTGACGACTCCACTGTGGAAAGCTTGTTGTTTTAGTTGTGGCTTCCAGAGGTAGACACATGCAGTCCCATCCACAACTGCCTCTAGCTACACCTGAAGCTGATCCAGAGGTGATCATCAGGAAAGGAAATGCCTCTGAAGGAGAAACTTCCACCGTTGAACTAGGTAATTTGCCATATCCTTTTGTAGAAACTCCATTTTCTTCTTCGTAACTTCCTTGTAGACCTTTTTATGAAGTTTCTCGTTTCCTAAATTTAGGAAGTGTACCTGCTGAGTTTTCCCCTCCTGGTCTCGGATTGGAGGGAGAAATCCTTGTCACTCCCCTCTCCCCTGAAGTTGTACCTTGGCATAGACACAGGACCATAGAATATTTCCCCACTTATAGCTTTACCACCCCTCCTTTTATTACTGTTGTTGCTACTACATGGAGAGAAGCATCTCCTGACTTTAGCCTTCTCTCTAAATCCCCTATTGTTTCCCCTTCCACCTGAAAGCTCATTTCCAGTATCCCCTGCTCGATCTCCTTCTCCCTTGAGTTTTCCTCCACCTAATATTCCGATGGCAGGAGAAAATCCCCCCATGACCAGAATGGAGGCTATAATAGCTGCTAGGTATGCTCCACTTTTGTTATCTCAGCCTCTCAATTCCCTTCCAGTAGATGGCTACCTTAAGCAGTTTCCCAAGTTTACAGGCGAAGCAGACATAGCTGCAGAAGAACACCTTGAAGCATTTTACAGTTTTATAGATGATCATGTTATCATGCATGCAAATGTATGGATGAGGATTTTCGTCCATATCCTTGAAGGCAAGGCTAGAAAGTGGTTAAGCCCCTACCTCCTGGATCTATCGATGGGACTGAGGCTTTGGATAATGCCTTTTTGAGACAGTGGAGAGACAAAAAAGACTTCATGTATTACATGACAGAGTTTGGGTCTTTGAAGAGAAACAAAGGAGAGTTTGTCTTTGACTTCTCCAAGAGATTCAATAAAATGTACAATAAGATCCCCGCCAAGATAAATCCCTCAGAAGCCTCTGCTAAAATCACTTATGCTAGTTCTTTTGATCCCGATTTCTGCCTCCTATTGAGGGAAAGGAGAGCCACTACTCTGGCTCACATGCAGGATGCAACCATGGAAGTAGAATGTATCATATTGGTTGTTGATCAACTCAAGAATAAGGCTGATAGAAACATATCTAGGAAAATACCTGAAGCCTTCCCATCCAATTCCTCTCCC
Source organism: Picea sitchensis (assembly GCA_010110895.2). Lineage (NCBI taxonomy): Eukaryota > Viridiplantae > Streptophyta > Pinopsida > Pinales > Pinaceae > Picea > Picea sitchensis. The sequence goes on along the minus strand of SNQJ01S0039617.1, from coordinate 49,791 downwards.
CTTCCCCTTCAGACAGACGAGGTAACTAAAGTGATAAAATCTCTTTCGGCTAGAATGGAAAGGTGTGAGTTAGAAGGGAAGCCCATGTACAAAAATCCCCAAAATACTAATAACAGAGGCTTCAGGAGGCCTAGTAACAATGTGCCACATGATTTTCTAAGGGAACAACAAAGCAAAGACAAAGATGATCAGAGGATTCAAACCCCCATCCAAAATAACCTAGTTTCTCATGAGGAAGGAGAGGAGATAGATGAGCTTGACCCTGAAATTCATTGTATTGAAGACACTTCCCCTTTTCCCCATTTGACTCAATCTGCATATGAAGAATCCCTTATGAAAATTCAAATCAATGAGTTGGCTAAAGGGGAAAATGCCAAAACACTCCTAACAGGTACAATTTCAGGTCAAAGAAGAAAGAAGGTAATTTTGATAGACATGATCATCCCCTCATAGAGAAAAGGCATGCTAAACCTGCAACAATCACTACTAAAGAAAAGAAAACTCAGAACACTTCACCAACAGCCAAAGAACCCGTATTTGAGCTAAGGGAAGCTCCTAAGCCTCTTTCCTCCTTTAGTTTTGAGCATGAAATTCAAAATATTAGAATCCCCATACCCCTCTCAGAACTAGTTAAAAATGAAGATTTCAAAAGGTCCCTCTCCAAATTGCTACAATCTGAGTCTTCCCAGCCTTCCACAGACTCAATAAATCTTCAAGATGAAAAGCCAGCAATCATCCTAGGTCCCATGGTAGAAGACAAAGGTGATTCATCCCCTCCCTTCTACACATCCTTGAACATACATGATAAGGTGTTGCATAATTGCCTCATGGATTCAGGATCTTCCCACAACCTTATGCCCAAAATAGTCATGGAAGAATTGGGATTGGAAGTGACAAAGACTTACCATGTTTTGTACTCTTTTGATTCAATGAGGCTGCAATGCCTTGGAATCATCAAAGACTTGGTGGTCTCTTTATTTCAGCTGCCAATGAAGAGTGTGGTCATGGACATTGTAATAGATGATGTTCCCCCCAAGTTCGACATTATTTTGTCAAGATATTGGATAAAAAAACTTGGAGGAACATTACAGATGGATCTCACATATGCCACCATTCCAGTCTTTGGAGGGGACATTATTAGAGATGAAGAAGACCCCACCAATCATCCTATCTTTGCACTTGACACTGATTTTGGGTCTAGTTTATTGCAACTCACTGATACTCTTGAATCCCCTTTTCAAATCAGAAAGAAACCCATATTTAATCACGAGATACCTCCTCCAACCACCTCTTTTTGGAAGATTTTCTTTGACGGAGCTTCTTCTAGCGAAGGCGCTGGTGCTGGAGTGGTTTTTGTGTTGCCTTGTCAGGAAACCATATCCCTATCATACAAGCTAGAATTTGAAGCTACCAATAATGTGGCAGAATATGAAGCTCTTGTTCTGGGTTTACGGGCTACAAAAGAAATGGGAATTGAGGGGGTAGCAGTGTTCAGAGATGCTGAGTTGATAATCCAGCAAGTCAGAAATGCTTATCGCGCTAAGCATCCTCAACTCAGGAGTTACAAAAATGAGGTGTGGGACCTGATTGATAGTTTCTTCTCAGCTTTCAACATTTCTTTTATTCCAAGAGAGGAAAATACTTTGGTCGATTTCTTAGCTGTCTCAGCTAGTCTATTCAATATCCCTCTGCCGCCTAAGATCAAATATGATGTTGAGATAAGATATAGGCCATCTATAACAGACAATATCAAGCATTGAAAGGTATTCGAAGATGATCTTGAAATCAAAAAATTTCTTCAGTTTGTCGATGAATTTTTTGCATTACACATTGACTAGGATCCTGATCTCGAAAGTCACCCTCACCCTGAGGTATTTTTAAATAAAATTGCTAATCACCATATTATTCATCTACCTAACAATCACATTCCGAAGGGACTGGTCCCTTTAGAAAGATTGTTCTATGGGAATGATGTGGCAGTAAAGGGTAGGGTTTCAAATGGAGATGTTGATACAGCGGAGTGCAACATCGACACACAGGAGGAGCCTAAGTATGTCAAGTTGTCAAACAGTTTGATCAAAGAACAGAGGGCCGAATATACCGAGTTATTAAGAGAATTTGATGATGTGTTTGCATGGACCTATGAAGACCTCAAGAAATATGACACATACATCATTGAACACAAGATCCCACTGAAGGAAGAGGCTAAGCCATTTAGTCAGAAGCTAAGATAGATAAATCCCATGTTGTTGCTTGTCATGGAGAGAGAAGTGAAGAAGTTGTTAGATGCCCAAATCGTTGTCCCCTTGAGATATTCTGAGTGGGTGGCCAATTTGGTCCCGGTGAGGAAGAAAAGTGGAGAAATCAGGCTCTATGTTGATTTCAAGAACTTGAACAAGAGCTCAAAGAAAGACAACTATCACTTTCCCAACATGGAACACATATTGCATAGGGTAACTAGTGCATCTAGGATATCCATGATTGATGGCTTTTCTGGCTATAATCAGATATCATTCATTACTGAGGATAGAGAAAAAACAACTATCACCACTCCTTGGGTCACATTCATGTATGCCAAAATGCCTTTTGGATTAATGAATGCAGGAGCAACATTTCAGAAAGTCATGGACATAGCCTTCATCGGGGAGAAAGATCAGTTTGTGGTGATCTATCTGGATGACACCATACTCTTCTCTAGGTCTGATAAAGAGCATTGTTGTCACTTGAGCAAATTTTTCTTGAAATGCTGGAGGTTTGTCCTTTCCTTAAATCCCAAGAAATCTTTGTTTGCTATGAAGGAGGGGACGTTGTTAGGCCATATAGTATCAGCAGAGGGAGTGAGAATTGATCCCAGCAGGGTAGAGGCAATTCAGACCCTGTCACTTCCCAGGTCTAGAAAGGAATTCTAGGCTTTTTTAGGGAAGATTAACTTTCTAAGGAGGTTCATCTCAAATTTTGTTGAGTTGGTGAAACACATCATAGCCATGCTCGGAAAGGGACATGAAGTAAAATGGATTGCTGAACCCAGGGAATCTTTTGTCCAGATAAAGAAGGCATTGACTGAGGCACCTGTGCTGATCAGTCCTGATTATTCCAAGGATTTCCAAGTTTTTTCTTTTGCTTCTTTTGATACAGTAACATCGGTCTTATTGCAGAAAAATGAGGAAGGGAGAGAGAAACCCATTCCCTTCTTTAGTAAGGCATTAAGAGACATAGAAATCAGGTATGAGATCATGGAGAAACATTCTTATGCCTTGGTGAAATCTCTCAAATCTTTCAGAGTCTATGTCTTGCACTCAAGAGTGACTGCATACATTCCTTCAGCCTCTGTGAAAGACATCCTTATACAACTTGACATACATGGGAGAAGAGGTAAATGGATTGCCAAGAGCCTTGAGTTTGACCTGGAGATAAAACCCACCAAGTTGGTTAAAGGGCATGTTTTAGCCAAGTTGGTGGATGAATCCGATTGCAAGGCCTTGGGGGTTAGCTTCATCAATTCTTGCTCAGAAAATCAGCAAGATGAGTCGTCCGACAAAATCTCTCAGGGCGACTTATCACTAGCAGAATGCACCTCGTACAGAGACATTTTTTACTTTCTGCAAGAGTTGAAGCCTCCTAATAGAATGGGAAAAAGAAAGGCAAGATATTTAAACCTCAAGGTGGTCAGATATTACCTTATTGACCAATTCTTGTACTGGAGAGACCCTCTAGGGGTGTTTATGAGGTGTTTGAACCCACAGGAAGCCCAAAAAGTTATGTTTGATTTCCATAGTGGCCTTTATAGAGGTCATCATTTCCGGAAGACCATAGCTCAAAAAATTCTCAGGGTTGGGTACTACTGGCCCACCTTATTCACTTATGTCTGCAAAGAAGTCAGAGATTGCATCAAATTCCAAAGGTTCTTAGGAAAGCAACAACTCAAATCTCTTCCACTAAAGCCTGTAGTAGCTTGAACACCCTTTCAACAGTGGGGGTTGGACTTCATTGGAGAAATTAATCCTCCTTCAATTGATCAACACAGATGGATCCTGACTACGACAGACTATTTCACCAAGTGGATAGAGGCTGCCCCCACCAGGAGTGCTTCACACGAGGTAATTATCAACTTCCTGGAGGATATCATAGCTAGATTTGGTTGTTCCAACAAAATTGTCACTGATAATGTTGCTTCTTTCAAGTCTGAGCCTCTGGTTAAGTTCTGTGAGAAATTCGAGATCTCACTAATTCACTCCACTCCCTATTATCCTCAAGGAAATGGACTGGCAGAATCTTCCAATAAAAGTCTAATCAAACTCATTAAAAGATTATTGGAAGAAAATAAGAGGGTCTGGTATTCAAAGCTCAAATTCACTCTATGGGTCGATCGAGTGACAACAAAGAAGTCCCTGGGCACCTCACCTTTTCAACTTGTTTATGGGACGGAGGTTGTGTTTCCCACTCAGCTCGCTTTACCTGTAGCAAAATTCTTTCAAGATCATGAAGGAGAGGCAGACCATATGGTCAGAAGAATTCATCGAGTGGTGGAAGTGAAACAGATCAAGAAACGGGTAATGGACATAGCTCATAGTCATCAACAGAAGATCAAGCAGGCCTTTGAAAGGAAGGTCAAGAAGGAGGAATTCGAGCTAGGATATTTGGTGCTTAAGTGGGATGCACCCAGGAAAGATAGGGGAAAACACAACAAGTTTGATGCCCTCTGGATCAGGCCCTTCAAAAGCTTTGAAGTATTCTTAAATAACACGTATAGGTTATAGGATTTGGAGGGTGAAGAAATTTTTAACAGCCCAGTAAATGGGCATTTCCTGAAGAAATGTTTTGTTTGAGCCATAGACGGCTCCTCTGTTTTTGTAAGTATTGTTTTTCTGTTTATTTTTGGCTTAATAAATGACTCCATAGCCCAACAAAAAGGCACTGAAACTGCAAGGAGTTCTTAGAGCATCGCAGGGATGAATCTATCCCCCATGGAGCCTAATGTTACCAATAATTCTTGCAAGGGGGGTGTTTCTCTCTGATTTCAGACCCTTTGTGTAAAATGCGAAGAAATGGGTTTTAAAACCCCATCAAATGTGTTTTATTCAAAGGCCGCATTCATGAGCATCAAGAGAAGCACACAGAAGAAGTTCATTTTGGGCTTAAAATCCAGCGAGTGGGCATTTTTGTTTTCAACGGTGAGGATCCATCGATGGATCAAATCAATGGTCATTGGGTAAGCCAGAGCCACGGAGTTGCATGAGGTTTAGCACATGGTTTCATCCCTTAGGGACAAAGTCACGAAATGATCATGGTTGTCTGATCCAGTCGAGATTCGTGGTGCACGATTGATTCTAGTCCCTATTTCACTTATCATAACTTTGAAAGACTAGGGTTGACTCCCTTCCAATGCCGAGATCATGAGATGCAAAGGCGCCTTTGGGTGCGGGTGCATGGTCCTGGTGCCCAGTCACGAGGTAGCGGGGCTAAAGTGAGGGTTGGTTGAGTTTAAACACTCATTGAGTGATGAGTGATTGTGGCCATTGATCAAGGGAGGATCTCAGCCGTCCAACCAAGGGACACGTGGTGCACGATTGAGTCTGTTTGCTATTTCGCTTATCCTAACTTTGAAAGACCAGGGTCGAATCCCTTCCAATGTCGAGATCATGAGATGCAAAGGCGCCTTTGGGTGCAAGCCCACGGTCCTGGCACTCAGTTAAAAGGTAGTAGGGCTAAAGTGGGGGCTGATTGAGTTTAAACGCTCATTGAGCAACGAGTGATTGTGGTTGTTGATCAAGGGAGGATCTCAGCCATCCAATGAAGGGACGTGTGGCACATGATTGAGTCTGGTTGCTATTTTTCTTATCATGACTTTGAAATACGAGGGTCGACTCCCTCCCATCCATGATACATGAGATTTGAAGGCACCTTTGGGTGTGGGCCCATGGTCATAGCACAAGGTTGTGTGGAAAGGCGGTTGGAGGAAGAGGAGAGAGAACGCCCAGTGGGAGAATCCCCAAAAGGATTGGGAGTGTTAGTCTAGAAGGACAAGTGGCATCTGATTAAGTCTGGTCGCCATCTTGGCTATCGCAACTTTTAAATACAAGGGTTGACTCCCTTCCATCCACGATATGCGAGATGTGAAGGCGCATTTGGGTGTGAGCCCACAGTCATAGCATAGGGTCATATGGAAAGGGAACAAATCAGATGAGAGGCGCGGAGCCAATGTGTTCAAGGGAAAATGGATCATGTCTGTTGATTTTGAAGCTAGATCCAACTGCTGATATGGAGGGTCATTTCACAATTTTAGTCACCAAGGTTCTTGGATGCTGGAATGGTGGAATCTCCTGAAAGGAGAGGTGTCCAAGCACCTCTGGAGTGAGGTTCCAGATCATCGCCATGGGTTACATTGAGGGTGAAGACAAAATAAAAAGGAGGCTAGCCTCTGAGCCCCAGGAAGCAAGCGTGTGGTCGTTCCTTGTGCTCGAAGTCTCGACCATCCACTGTGGAGGAAGGAAATTAATGAAAATTAAGTGGGTAGTTGAAACCTCAGCTCAAGCCATGAATGTAAGGAATGGAGGTTCTAGCAGGCAGTCTATCCAAGATCTTCCTGTGTACAGGTTTTCCTAAATGAGCCATGCCAATCTAATGTCCTCATCTGACCAGAGGAGCCTGCACATGCTAAATTGGACTTTAATGTCTTAGCTACCCTCTTGCTGCCGAGGGGGCGAATTTCTCTGAGTATATATACTCAGTTTTTGTGTTTTTGTGAGGATGGATGGTAGAGAAAAGCTCCCTACTGTAATGTTTTAATGAAGCACTGATTTTCCTGGCTATGTATCTGTATACGAAATTTCTTGTTTAATTAAAGACAACTCTCTTTTTCAGCTGGTTTCTCTTCCATACTAAAAGAGTTCATGATTGACTGATTCACATGAATCGTTGTGACTGTGTTATGATAATGGTTTTATTGTAGCGTTGTTATGTTCTTTTAGTGTTTCTACAATTTGGATATAAAATGTTCTTGTGTTCAAGTTTTTCTTCTTCAGGCTGTTAGAAGCTCGATGCCCACAACAAACCTTTGCATTTCCTCATAGAAGTCTTCCTTCTGCTCACCCTTATTACAACTTACTATCTGAAGTTAAACCAATACCTCATCTACTTGTGCATGCCTAGTCTAGTTTTTGAGTTAGAATGATATTGTTCTAAGTTTCCTTCCATTCATCACCCTTTATCAAAAATAGTGACATAAATTGATGGGCTTCAGGCTTACTCCTACTGCAATCCAGGAGTGACTTCTGACGCCAACAAGCTCAAGATAAGAAACATGGATGGTATGTGGACAGTGGTTGTTCAAAGAATATGACAGGTGATAAGGACAATTTTCTAACATTGAATAAGGAAAGAGATGGATCAGTTTCATTTTGGAATGACAACTCAGCCAAAATTATAGGAAGAGGCATAGTTAATCTTGGAAACAAGGATGCTAGGGAAGAAAATGTTCTACTAGTTGAATACATGAAGCAAAATATTCTAAGTGTAAGTCAAATGTGTGATCAAGGACACAGAATTGTGTTTGACTAAGAGAAATGTGAGATAAGGAAAGCATGATCAGACAAGTCGGTATCTACAACTATAATAACTCCAAGCAACATATATGTACTAAATCAAATTGGAAAGGAGATATGTTTACTAGAAAAGGATGATGAAAGTTGGCTTTGGCATAGAATAGTGGGTCACATAAACTTTGATAATCTCATCCAAATCAGTAGAAAGGAAGTGGTAAGAAAAATTCTCAATATCTTGAAGCCAAGAAATACTCTATGCAAGCATTGTCTACATGGAAAACAAACTAGGACCAAGTTCAAATATAAGGATTACTCCACATCAAAACCACTATATATTGTACATACAAATCTATGTGGACCAACAAGATCAAAGGGATTGAATGAAGAACAATACTTTATGCTATTGGTTGATGACTACAATTTTCTTTCTTAGGAACAAATCAAAGGCATTTGAACCCTTCAATATATACAATGAAATGGTTGAAACTGAAATAGAATAAAAAATTAAGTGTTTTAGATCATACAATGAAGGAGAGTTTACATCAAAGGAATTCATAGATATATGTAGTGAACATGGGATAAAGAGACAATTTTCAATAGCGAGGACACCTCATAAAAATGGAGTTGTTGAAACGAAGAACATAACAATACAAGGAATGGCTAGAAACATGTTGAAATATTCCAAGTTAAAGGACGACGTTTGGGTATAAGAAGTACATACAATAGTTCATATTCATAACAGATGAATGCTAAGAAATAAAAATGATAAAAATCCCTGTGTGAAGATGGTAGGATTGGAAAATTTGAATCTCGAGTTGATAAAGGCATACTATTTGGGTACTAAAGAAAAAAAAAGAATGCAAATGATTCAATATAAGACTCAATAGAATAGGGGAAAGCATCAATGTGAAAATTGATGAAACAGATGGATGAAGGATAGAAGAAGGAAGCAAAGATTCAGTGGAACATGATCACAAAGAATATGTGAAAGAATAAGAATTAGATGAAGAATTAGATTAATAAGAAGAGTAGTCAAAGACATAGCAAGAGAAACAAGATCTTCAGGAACCTCAAAAGACAGCCAATAGATGAGTGTGGAAAAATTATCCACCAGAGAAAATCATTGAGAATAAATATGTAGGAGTTGAAACCCGAAGACGAATATGTTCACCAGAACAACACCTAGCACTGTTATCCACAATTGAGCAAAGCGGATTTGAATAATCCAACAAGGATGAATATTGGATCAAAGTTATGAATGAAGAGTTGGACTAGATAGAGAATAATGATACATAGGAACTTGTTCCAAGACTGAAGAAGGAAAACATGATCAGTACAAAGTGGTTCTTTAGAAACAAATTGAATGAGGATGGATAGGTTACTAGGAACAAAAAAATATTGGTATGTAAAGGATACACTCAAGTTGAAGGTATAAACTTTAAAGAGACATTTTCCCTAGTTTCTAGAATGGAAGCAATCAGGTTGATTCTAGATTGCAGGTTGAAGAAGGAACCATATGGTCTCAAACAAGCCCCCATAACATGGTATTAGATACTTGATAGGTACTTACAACAACAAGGGTTGAGGAAAGGAAACGCAGAAAACAATCTCTACATAAAGGTAAATGAAGATAGTATCCTGATAATTGAAGTGTATGTTGAGGATATTATTTTCAGAAGTGATGATGACAAGATGAGTCAAAAAAATTCCAAATACATGAAAAAAAAGTTCGATATGTCATTAATTAGAGAGATTTCCTTCTTTTTTGGACTACAGATATGTCAAAGCAACAAAAGTATCTTCATCTCTCAGACCAAGTATATCAGAGAAATACTAAAAAGGTTTGGAATGGAATATTGAAAACCATTTAGTACTTCTATGAAGACCAGTTGCAAGTTAAGTAAGGATGAAGATTCTAAGGATGTCGACCAAAGAGAGTACAAATCAATGATTGGAATCTTACTCTATGTAACATCTTCTAGACTAGATGTGATGCAGGCAGTTGGATAGGTTGCAAGGTTTCAATCAACACCAAAGGAATCACATGATATGGAAGTGAAGAGGATATTTATGTATCTCAAAGGTACAAAAGAGATTGGTATATGGTATACAAAAGGGAATGATCTATTTCTTGTTTCCTATACAAATGCACATTCTAAAGGTTGCATTGATGATAGAAGAAGTACAAGTGGAGCAACTTTTTACTTGGGTGAGTGCCTGGTATCATGGTCGAGCAAGAAATAGTCACCAGTATATTTCTTTACAGCATAAGAAGAGTATATTGTTGTAGCAACAACATGTTGTACTCAAGTTATATGGATGAAAGAAACTTTGAATAATATACAGGTTGAGTATGATAATCCCATCTCGAAATTTTTTTATAACACCAGCGCCATCAATATCTCAAAGAATATAGTGATGCACTCCAAGACAAAACATATTTCAATCAAGTTTCACTTTATACTGGAACAGGTTGCAGAGAATAACATCAAGGTCAAGTATATTGGGACAAAAGAGAAAATTGAAGATATCTTCACCAAACCTCTTTTGAGGGATACCTTTGAGTATCTTCGATAGAAACTTGGAGTAGCTTCTATCCCATAGTGAATTTTTGAATTATTTTCATATATGTCATGGATTTACACAAGGAGGCACCATAAACAGAAAAAAGAAAATAGAAATATATGAAGCTTGTAGATAGGAGGAGCATCCCAAAGGAAAGTGAAAACAGGGGGAGCAACCCCAAAGGGAAATTACCCTTTTCCATTGATTTCAAAGGGGGAGAGAGAGTAATCAAAGGCATAGAAATGGAGAGAAATAATAGAGGCATGATCACATGAGGAGAAATGGTTGTAGAGGGAGGATGATCATAAGTGTTTCTGTGGCATCATCATTGCATCAAAATATTGCCATCAATGCCAAAGGCGGGTATTATTCAAATTTTAAGTTGGTTTTCATTTATGTCAACCCTTGAAGAAAGTCTGGTAGAAAATTCTAGTAGCCCCAATGGTATGGTCATGGAACCCATAGTTGATCAAGGAATAAATAGATGAAGGTCATTGTATTTGCAAGTAAGACTATCGTAAATGGATAGTACATGTCATGTTGTTTCTAGTGATAGGTGGAACACCACGTGGTTCCTCACAATTGAGGAGTTATTGCCTTGTAAAGTTGGAGGACCCTGAAGAATGATCTAGAAGCCCCTAGGAGGTCAAAAAGTCAGCAAGTAGTTACATGTCATTCATTATGGGTAAATTAGTTGCAAAAAGAATTTAATTAAGGGTAAATTGGTTGCAACAAGAGAGTGTGGGTTAGCCCTAAAATAAGGAAAAGGGGTAAAACAATTACAAGCTAGCCCCTAAAGGAATTCCTTTGGGAAGTATAAATAAGATATCAAGACACTTACACTTGCACCTATTGAGCACATTGAATATATATGTTTTAAAGTTTTATTGGCAGGTACTATTGATATATTTGAATCAGTGAGTCTGAGGCAGCGAAATGCAGTGAAGAGAGAAGTTGCATGAGCCAAAGGGACGAAGTTGAGCTTATAATTTAAGTTTTTTATGAGGTTATCCATGATGAGTTGTTGTGAAGGAAGAGTGTGAACATCCATGAGTTGTAGTAAAAGAAGATCGTGGACATTCATGAGTTTCAGTGAAAATGTGAACTTTCAAAGAAACAAAGAAATATGTGGGTTGCGGAGGCATTAGGGCATGTAAATCCATGGGTTTATAGAGCACACAACAAAAATATGTTGAGAAAAACAAATCTTTGAAGATCAAATCCATCAGGTCATTTACAGGTTGAGAGATATGGTTTATTGTGTATGTTAAGGTCTATATTATGTAGTAGTCCAGCAAAAAAATGTCTTATTAGTTCATGAGTATTTGTCTCAGAAGACATTATTATGGATCTCAGTATGAGGTTTTGAGGCACAAAGTTTGAGTGGTAACATTTGATGAATTACAATAGCAGTGACAAGTTGTGGCAGTGACAGTGACATATTAGTAACAGGTTGATTGATTCAATGGTAGTGATATGTTGTCTACATTTATATTTCTTGGTGGTTGGATGGGGCAAGAAAATAGGGTTGTAGCCTCCTTCCAGTTGGTATCATAGAATCAAGGATTTGGATCTTCCTTCAGGTTGGAGCCTAAAAAAGTAGGGGGTTGTAGCCTACTTCTAGTTGTAGCTGAAAAATAAGGAAGATGGTGATTCCTGTGAATGTATTTCTTCTAACATATAAAAAAATAATTCTGTGGTTTTTTTGCCACATTGGGTTTCCATGTAAACTTCTGATGTAATGTGTATTTGTGAGATGTTGGCCTCATCTCCAAGTATACGCTATATTTCTCTTTCTCAAAAGATAATATTTTAACCTGTCAATCTTTTTTAGTGTAGATGTTCTCACATTATACTACCATATATGTACATTGACATCCTTTAGAGTGAATGGGTTTTCATTATTTCATTCACTACATGATATACTCTTATGCCCATATTCCATTGAGCACTATGTTTAGCATGAGTGGATTTCCTTTAGTGGCTTCCCAAGACTTTATGGCTGCATCTAGTCTCATATACTAACACTCTTTAGTCTTTAACTTTGATCTTCTTGTTAGATATTATTGACATAGAACCCTTTGGTTGAGTTCCTATGTTCACCTTTAACCAAGTTCAAATCCTTTCACCTACTAAAACACTTCCCCTCCATATTTCCATGGCACCCACTACACCTATGTTATCATAACTACAAAATGTATCCCTCTTACTCAACATGCCCAATTGGTATCCATATTTGTTAGCAGAAAATTCTTTTCTAGATCATAGTTCCATTGGAATTCTTCCACATTTCACACCAAGACTACATGCCTTTAGCTGGAAGCCTCCTCAAGCAATCAATGTACATCTTGAAGAACTGTCCCTGCCTTGTTTTTATTATTTACAAACATCTATAACAATTTATCTATCTTAATTATAATCATAACATCTAAATCAACATTTGTTAGCGAAAACCATCATACACAATTTTGGTAACATGTGCACAATTTTACCCCTTTATGGTCACCAAAAATATTCTTTTTTACTTCCTATGAATTATGTTGCTCATCTCAGAATTTTGGGTGATTACATGGACTTCTTTTCCCAATACCTTTCCAATTATTGTTTTCTTTCTCAATTCTAAGTTTTGAGCAGAAATTTATAATCATTTGATTATTACACAAAAATTCCTTCAACCGGATGCAATTTTTAAGTGTGCTTATGCATCCTTGCAGCTACTCATTTTGAAATTTGATAGTGTTAGCACATATTTTTGATAGAAGGGTGTTTTTTCCCTTAGGAAATAACCCCTTGGTGAAAAAATGCAGGTCAGGGGTGCTTGCACAACCCACTTTACAACTTTTATCCTAAGTTCTTGAGCGATCTGATGTTTTGGCATGTCGTGCTAAGGAGTGCGCAGATCTCAGTGGTTGAACATGGTGTGCTCATATCTACGGTCTGTTGACGATTAGATTCAACGAAGTTTTTCCTGCAAATATTTGCTAAAGCCTATTATTATAAAAGATAAATAATAGTAGTAGGTGAGAACCCCTTGTAGATTGAAGATCAAATCTTGTGCTTATTTGATGTTATGCTACTATTCAATACTGCTTTCATAGTTGACGATATCTTGTTTTATTGGAAATGGATTATGAATATTATACATGGTCCCCTTGTTGTTCTGTTATCGGACTAATCGGTAGGTGCAGACACTAACTGATCTCCCTAGATCCACTTAGATCTAGAACAAAACACACCAAAACATGATGCTTTCCTTAAGTTTTAGATATTGAATTTACTAACCAAAGAGGGATGGGTGACATACCATTTAAATGTCTCATCTTCTCACCATCGCAATCCTAGCTCCATTCCAACACTCATACAATGATGAACCTGCAAAAGAAAACAATCAGCCAAAGTGATAGTAATAGCATAAACTCAATATAAACCTATGTATGTGATCAAGGAATCATACAATAAAACACAACAAGCTTTATAGGAAAGAATCATATTACTGTATCATATTGAATGTGAAAGAGAGATTACAACCATGGCCTTGATGTCATAAGGTCCCTTCCAACTATCCTTCGTTTCCCATACACTTCTTGCTTCAAGGATTTCGAGACCATGGATCTGATAGATACTCACAATCAATCTTGACAAAGCAAATCTCAAATCCACTCTAACCAAGCTAACAATCCCAAGCCAAAAACAACTTAGCCCAATCCAAGCTCCAAAGCTAACCAAAGCTAACTTTCTCCATGAGAACTCCTATCCTTTTAGGATGATCCCACTAAATCATGAAAGCGAGTAAGATCCAAACCATTGAAATTCCACCTCATCATAGAAGTTTCTCCTTCTAGAAGATTCAAGAAAACGCTTGTTTTTCCCACGTGTAGGCATTCTCACACCCTACCTATAGAGAAACCTGCGAACATCTCACACCCTAGCTATGGTGCAACCTGCGAGAATCAGGAATTATCGCACCCTACCTATATAACAACTTAGGAAATTCCTTTTTTATAGGGTTTTTACAAAGGAAAATGCAACCTCTTTTCTCAGGAAAAGTTGTTCTCCCTTCTCTCTTCAAGAACTCAAGCCACTGACCCTTCTAAAGGCAACAGATAGGTTTACATCATTAACGGTCATAGGGATGACGAAAATAATGTGTAACATGTTCCAACCTCAAGTTTTATATCGATGTTTTTGTTGTACGTTCTTGGATCTATTACTTGGGACACCTGCAACAGACATATGTTAGTAACAACAATTGAAAGGAAATTAAAAGGAGATTAAGAAATTAAAAAGAGAAACTACCCTATGCTAACATGATATACTATATGCATTTAAAAGATTGTGCAAATGCTAGGTAACATATGATAGCCATGCGATTTATTAAGGTTTTATAGAATATGGTTGACATACATTTCTGTATAGTGGAGATGGTAATATGTGATGTGGGTGGATCTCTTGGAAATTAAAGGTTGTTGGTCTCGATGCATGGTTCAAAGTGGATGATTTTTTGATTAGTAGATGGTGCATACTAAGAATTGAATGATCTTGTAGTGTGGAGGTGATGCGCATTTACTGCACATCAACTCTACTCCTTTTGTTGGTCACCACCTTAGTCAGGTTATTGTTCAAACATTGTTGCATTGGTTATGCTCTGATTTCTTAGCAAGGAGAAACCACTCGACCAACTCGCATTTTAAGGCATTTGATTATAGGTATGTATTTTTTTGGCCCTTCATGAGTTTGATCTGGTTATGAAATGGATGTTGGCTCAGGTTTATTGGTTTGTGCCTTCCTTAAGTATTGCAACTTTGTAAAATTGTGATTGTGAAATGAAACATTGATGATTCTCTCTGCAATGATGTTGAATTCATAGTATTACTGGTTATCCTGGGTGTTAACAGTCACAAGGGATCTCCGTTATCCTTGCTAATTTAGTTGAAGGATCCTTGTTGTCTTGGTGGGCTATCTTCATGCTTTCATATTTTTGTATCCAGTCTGTGGGATTTTATGGGGTTTAATAATTGAAGCGTTGTGTCACTGCGCATTGTGCATTTCGGAATTGGTTTGTTTTCACTACTAAGGGTCACACAATGATTTATGTTGGACCTTCTCGGACCTGTCTTCAACTCATGGTTGTGGTTGTTTGACTGAGGAGTCACGAGGGTTATACCCTGCGTGTGTTAGGTATCATTACCAAGATGAAGTAGAACCTTATTCCTCTATTATGGCCTCTCTTGTCACAGGTTTTCATCACTTTTTGCATGAAGTAATTTGGGGTGTTCTCTATGTATGTGTTGTTAGTCTCGAAGGTTTTACCAATGAAAGGAGTTGACTCTAGTGCTAGCTCAAAAGAAAACCCTTAAATCCATTAGCTCCTCCAATTTGAGGGTTTTAAAGAGAAGATTGTTGGGTCTGTCAGGTTTACTATGGGTTATTGTGGATTGAAATGTATTCTCGATTAATTTAAATGCAGGCTCGCCCAATTGGTTATGTGACAATCGTGTGGATTTTGGTATCTAGTCATTGCCTATGTTATAGAAATGGAAACCCTGCATCGATAATTGGACAGTTCAAAATAAGGCTGAGCCCTTCATGAAAAGGAAGGTTTATCCAACGAAACCCACTCACCGAAAGAAATCTAGAGCCACCTTGACTAAGATGCAGACTGTGCATATTGTAGATGACTTCGACTTCATCATCAGAGCTATCATCGATGCCTCACAGGACATCTTGAAGAAACATGAAGCCAAGATGGAGGAGATGTATGACATAATCGAGGTTGAACTCAGAGGGGTACAATAATCCCTTCAATCCAGCCGCACACTATCCACTGCGGTCCCACCATCAGAAGAATTATAGTTGGGAGATGAGCCTGCCGAACTCCACATAATAGGTGATGTGATCGAAGCTCATCTTCATCAAGCACAAGTTGAGAAAGACCAGGCCACAACATTGTTGAAACAAGCCCAAGAAGAAATGGTAGAGTAGTGCCAGGGTTCACAAAAGGAGAAGGATGGCCTTCAAACCAAGTTTGAAGAAGAGAGGGCATAGGTCAAGAAACAAAAAGAACAATTTCTCCCAGAGTAACCTGGAGTCAAAGAAGCAGTCGATAGATAACTTCACTCTATGACGGGCTTAGAGCCAAAAGAAGAAGACCGAGTGGAGAATCAAGTAGCACAGCTCACAAAAGTTATCCAACAACTTCAACAAATAATAGCAGACTTAGAGCTCCGAATAGTGCCCAACACTCCACAACAGGTGTGAGATGAAAGAGAAAAAATTGCTCGAAGTGCAGTTGAAATAATCAAGGCCCTCGCCTTTGAATGTAAAAAACTAAGTGATCACAGTGCCCAGAGTTATGAGTGGCTCACTAAGGATCCCGAATTGAAGGCACTGGAGTCACAACTCAAGGAGGAAAAGAAACAAGTAGAAACAATACAGGTGCAGTTGAAGCCCCTGTCGGCAGTTGAGAGGATGAAGCGATCCCAAGAACAACGCACTACTCAACAACAGGTCCACACCATTCATAGAAAAGTCATGTAAGTGACTCAGAGGCTCCAACCTATACAGGATGAGGCTTACCAACTATTCACAGAGATTGAAGGCTAAAGAGCATAACTGGATCAAGTCATCACTACAGTTGAACAACGCTTAGATGGATCTGTCAATGAAGCAGTTATCCAAGAGTTCTTTGAGTAGGAGGACGTGGCACAACGACAGGTTGAAGAAGCTCGAGCCAAGCTTGAGGCTTTTGAAGCAGAGCTACCTAGACCAGAGTGACTCGGGACGAGTCACAGGTGAGTGTTGGGGGCCTTTTGTCCCTTGACCAAGTTTTGAGAATCCTTGTTCATATTTGACCTACTTTTGAGACTTCGATAGGCAATCAAAGATGGAGCACAAGGCGAAGCATAGATCGCGAGATCTTGGCCCTGTTTTAGAGCTTTTTGGGTTTTGGGTTCATGTAATGGGTATGGGATGTTGGCCCATGGGTTTTACCCATGCTTAGGCCCCTTTTGTAATGTATAAATAGATAGCTAGGCGATGTAAGTAGGTGGTACTATGCTAAGTGGAAGTGATTGTAAGAGGCTTTGTGTGTATTGTATGTTGAGACTTGTAGAGCTAAGTGCAAGTCATCTATAGTTCTTTGTGCACAAACTATGTAAGGCTATGTGCTTGGACCTAACTCGGGGAAGGATGATCTGGCGAGGTGCGAAAATCTCATGTCCTATGTAGAGTGGTTTTTGAGGCTCTGTGCATGTAAGAAGATTGATAGAAGCTAATAAAGAAGACAAAGAGTTGGTGGACGTAGCCCCAGGGTGGGGGTGAACCACATATATCCTGCATTGTGGTTGTTATGTGCTTTATGGTTGTTCTCTTTTCTATGTGATTGAATTCTTAGTGCATTGATATATTCTTAGAAGGATCTAAAATGGTAGCTTAGTGCAGAATAATGTGAATGAATGCTAGATCTAATGTATGTCGGTATGCTTAGTGCTTGAATCTATTGGATCTGTGTGAATACTGGACTGATCTATTATTAGGGTTTAGTTGCACTGTAAAATAAAGTTGAATACTAATGAACTATAACTACTAAGTGCCTTGTTAAGGTGTTACAGTCATAGATTTGTGTCCCAGCTAAGGTTGCAGACATCTAAATCCTACAACCACCCATGCCTCTACCTCGGGTGAGACTTCATCTACTTTGTAGGTGTTTCCGAAAGGGACGGTAGTTAGGGTTTTGTTGGTGTGATGTTGAAGCATTGAACCCTGGGTCTACCCCTGTGCCAACAATTTTCATCCATACACTATGTTGATTTTATTGACTTTGTAACTTCAAATTTATTTTCTTTTCTAGACCAAACTGATTCATCCTTTCCTTGACTAAACATTTCAACACTTTTGGTCCCTTGCACCATTCTCTTCTCCTTTCTTACCCACTTAGCCTCAAACTTGACTTAGTCAATTTCTCCAGCAAACTATAATGTTTCACATATGTCTCCTTTTCCAGCTTCATAGAGGTTAAGTGGAAGTAGTTACCATTGCCTTTATTTTCCATGATAAACTCCAGTGGTACTTCTAGCCTCCCATAATATCACCAATGGCTCCTTTCCAGTTGACATGGGTTCTCTTCCGGCTTTGTATCTTATGCATTCCATAGAAAACATAGAACCATTTTCTTCTTCATGGTCCCTTATTTCTTTCCTTTCATAAAATCACCTTCTTGATTGGATCCTTTTGACTTGTCATTCCAATCTAGTTGGGAAATGCACAAAGTACCTTTGGAATGCACCCAACATTCTCTATATGCATCAACAATCTCCTTTTATTTTTGTCATAGTTCTTTGAGTGTTGCAATAGACTCAAAATAATTTGGCACCCACCTAATGGTACATTTTTCTACTTTCTCCAATTACTCATGGAATTTATCCAATTCTAGAATGCACTTAGATTTATGTAATTCCTACCCCATAAGTAATATGGTTGCATACTTCTAGAACTAATCTTCACATAATGCATCACTTTATGCATTTGTTGGCACTCTTTAGCATGCATGCACCTTCATTACTTCACCCTTTAAGCTATGACTCGTGTACCATGCTTCCACTACACTACTCTGATAATAGTAATGAAGGTATAATTGCATAACTGATCCCTAAAGATGATGCACCCTATCTCCATGTATATACAAAGTCTTTCTTTATCACAAGACTACCTTCCTGAACTCTTAAATTCCCTGGTTGAACTTGGATTATACTTAACATTCTTTATTCTTGGCCTTTTTTCCTCTTTTGAAGAAGCATTGAAATACCACTCTTTATTTAAGTTTCTTTGTTCATCTTTACTAACAATTGCAAACTCTTTCACAGGCTATATATATAAACCTTCCTTCCATATTTAATGTTTGTAGCTCCATGCATATCCACTACTCATACAATATCATAAATTGTGAATGGTCTCTTTCTTATTTAGCATCCCCATTTGATATGCACAATTGTCCTCTAAAATTATTTTTCTAGATAAGAGTTCCATTGGGAATCTTCCACATTGCTTGTTAAATCAAATATATTAATCCAACAACTTCTTAAAGAAACCAATTGCACATTTTGAAGAACTATCATTGTCCTTCTTTCTTCTATCTATAGAAATCTCTAGCATGTGCTTTGTTTTATTTGTATTCATAACATCTGAAAAATAGGAACACAACAACATTTGTTAGATAAAACCCATAGTATACAACTATGGAAACATATGCACACTTTTTCCCTTTAAGGTCACTATAAATCTTATTTCTGACTTTGTGTGAATTCTGCTACTCAATTCAGAGTTTTGGGTGCATATCTTGATTCATCCATTTAATACCTTTCCAGGGACTAATTTCTTTCTCAATTCCAGGTACCCAAACTTCTAATATGGCTCCATGGTTGTCATATATGGCTCAATATATCATCATAGACTGCTCCTATGCCCTGAACTAACTTATGAGAAGGAAGTTTTGGCCTAAAAATTTTGTTTAGGCCATCAAAAGTTATTTGCAAAATGATAACCTGGAAATCACTATAAATATTTGATAATTTTCAATGATTTTTGTTGACATGGATGCTAATGTGGCATCCTGGGTCCACCTGGAACCTCAAGGTGATGCCATGTCATCTATTTTTCCACCTTGGCCCTGCCTCATCATCCTTCAACAACTTCTCTTACTTCTTTCTCAACTCCCTCATCTCTCTTTTCTCCAGTTGATGTGCATACCCTTAATATTCGAGCCCCACAATGCTCTATTGTCCATGTGGAATATTTATACTATATGAATGAATTATTGGGCCCCATCCTGCAACCCTTTCCCCAGTGTGCACACTTTCTTGTCCCTCCGATAGGATGATGGGTGACCATAAGAGATTGGAAATGATCAACAGTTGGGATTGCATTTTGGCCTCCCCAACTTGCCATC
>SNQJ01S0039616.1:137924-154974 GCA_010110895.2 Picea sitchensis | reverse complement strand
GGAGACTCAGTTAAAATTAAGCACAACTTATCATCCTGAAACACATGGGAAAACTGAGAGGGTAAATCAAGTCATGGAATACATGCTTAGGATGTATGTCATGGATAATCAAACCCAGTGAGAGAAGTACCTACCTTTGGTAGAGTTTTCCTACAATAACAGTTTTCATAGCTCCATCGGAATGCCACCCTACGAAGCTCTGTATGGAAGGCCATGTAGAACATCGTTGAATTGGGATAGATTAGAAGACTGAGTAACAGTTGGGCCAAAATTGATTCAAGAGATGGAGGAACAGGTGATTTAGATTAGGCAGAGACTAAAGGAAGCATAGGATAGGCAGAAAAGTTATGTGGATTCACACAGGACTGACCGAAGTTATGAAGTGGGAGACCAGGTTTTCATTCGTATTAGGCCTAATAAGAGTACCATATCGTTCGGGAAGGGGACAATGTTGTCACCTTGATTTATAGGACCGTTAAGAATCCAAGAGAAAATTGGAACCATTGCCTATCGTCTCGCACTGCCACCCCACTTGCATAAAACTCATAATGTTTTTCATGTATTTGTTTTATGTCATTATGTTGCTGATGAATCACATAAAATAAATTAGAAGGAATTGCAGGTATCGGACGTGGGAACTCTCATGGTAGAACCGTTATGCATATTGGACCATAGAGTCTGACAACTCAGGAACCGTTTGGTATACCAAGTTAAGGTCCAATGGGACAAGTATAGTCCAGGATCTGCTACTTGGGAAGACGTCGAGACATTACGATGAGACTATTCCTCACTTTTTTGACCACCTCGAGAATATGTTTATCGAAGGTTGGGTATATGTAACACCACCTTTTGACTTAGACAGCCAGGATTACCTGAGGCCTACACTTTTCTTTTCTATTCACAAGTGAAACTATTAAATGATACACTTAAACTTTTAAGACGTATGAATCTTTATGAATGTTTATATGTATTGAATTATGATGGACATGATGCGATATATTATGAAAATGTAAATTTTATGAATGTTAAAATGTTATTGATGATGATGGATATAATGTGATCTACTATGTAAATGTAAATTTTATGAATGTTTAAATGTTATTGATGATGATGTATATGATGCGACATATTGTGTGAATGAGAATCCTATGAAGGTTTAAATGTTATTAGAATGATGTTGGATATGATGCAATCTATCTGGTAGATGATAATTTTATGAATGGGTGTCGAAATTGAATAATGGGATATTATGAGATCTATTGCTAACTTAAAAACTTTGATGTTAAGTTGTTGGTACATGGATACTGAATTGAAATGATGGTTATATGCGACTACATGATGATAATGCATAGAAATGTATGAGTTTGTGTTACAGACTAATCTACAGTTTATGGGCTATGAAATAGCCAAGGAATAATACTGATGAAAGTGGATGACATGACCACTGGCCGAGAAACAATATGGTATGAATCTTTGTATGTGAAATTATATTGGTTTGGATGCATTGCTATGATGTGTGGACCAATGCAGGATTTCAGGTGCTGAGACTACCCAAAATCGAATAAACGATGACAACACTCCCAGCAACACGATGGCACTGTATATTCCATCGTAGGGTGTGGACCCTAGTTATGATTAGGAGGGGTGGAGGCATTTCCCACTGTGTATCCTCTTAAGCCTGAAGTCATGGGAGGATGGTGTTAGCTCACCCTCCCCTAGACATATGATGATGACTGCCAGTTGCCTGCTGGGGAAGCTTGGTCGAGATAGTGACACTTCCGCTTACGGGTTCTATTTGGAGTTAGCTCAATATAGTTGATGCTCCAAGATAGCCCAACAAAGGAAGGATATGAATGAATATGGAAGTAAGTTAGGGAGGAAGGATGAGTAGAAATAGTTGAGAAAGTATGTAGATTTGTCTATTTATTGTTTTTCCCTTCTAAAAAGAAAATGTGTATATATGAATATTCATAATTACGTAACTAAACCACAGTTGTCTAAATAAAATTGTTGAACTAGATAATTGTAATTAACGGATTTCACAAACAGTTGATTGGTTTATTGTCTTTTATAAAAGAATAGTCTTGTTGATTGGATTGGATGCATACATAAATTACTATAAGGGTGATAGTTATTGATTATTAGTACATGCATCAGACTTGTCTGTACTAGCTACACATGCATTTCTTGCGCATGTACACTAGTATGAATGAGTTTCTTGGCTTACTTACTAATAATGACAGTTATTTGTTATGAATGTGTGGACCATGTTTCTTTTCCCTTGTATCATAGAATACTTTAACTCCGGGACGAAGTTTCCTGAAGGGTGGGTGTATGTAACAACCCCAGTTAAATAGTTACATAGGGTTTATTAAATATAGTTAATTAAATAATCAATTGTCTTAATGTGTATTAGTTAAGTAATGATTAACTATTATTAATATTAATTAATTAATTAATTATTGTTTAATAAATGTTCATTAATTAATTAATTGATTACTTAACACATTCAATGATTTGGGTAAAGCATTAAAGGGCTTAATAACTTTAATTTAATCATTATGAAACTTTATGTATGACAAGGGAGAAGGTAATAAATGGAAGGATAGGGTAATAAATGGAGGGATAAGGTGGGTGGCATTAATGGAGGGTAGGGAGTTGGTGAATGGGGGAGATATGACTGGGCAGAGGCTTATGGGAGATTATTATGAAAATTTGGGGAGGAAACATTATTGGGGGGAGAGGATCGTATTTCCTGTTTTGCATATTTTCTGGTTTTGGGAGTTTGGTTTTGGAGGTTGGTTGTACTGTTGCAGGGGGCACCCAATTGCTAGGAGTTTTGGGCTCGGGGGCCAGGAATCCTCACGGAATCCTGGAGCTAGGGAGCCAGATAGGATGCTCCTAGCTGGCTGGGTGGTTAGTCGGTTTGGGTAGGGTTTGGTCAGAGCATCAGGTAGAGAGTGGACAAAGCAATAGGGAGGACAACCAAATAAGTGGGAATTTAGCATCAGGCAGAGGTATTTTTATTTGTGAATTTGATGGGTTATGTGATTGTTATGTAATTTATAGATTGTTGTTCATAAATTCAAATTTATGTTGCTTATATGTTGAATGAAATTGCTTATTGCTTGTTGATTAATCTTATTGTTTAAACATTATGAATTTTTTTTTTAGGCTTAATTAAATTAATGGTTCCTACATCAGTAATTTGGATTCAAAATAAAAATTAATAACACTAACATCTATATCAAAATGGAACATTGTTGTTACCTTTTTGCTAATTCTATATTTTGATGACAATATTTTATAAGTGATAATTTGTAGTTATTGAGGATACTAAAGATGACTTATGTGCTAAATTTCAAATGATAAAGAAAATAATACAATAATGTTATATTGGAATGTGTAGTGTTCCTTAATCCATTAAACTTGAAAAACAAACTAGGTATACAGAGATAATAAGTGAAAAAATCCTTATACAAGAGACAATGAGATAAAATGTGCAGAGTAAACCATTTTATTAATTATATTTAGAATAAAGGAAGTAATGTTCAATTGCCACTTAAGGTGGGGAAACCTTTCATTGTGCACCATCATTAACTACTTCTTGTCCCATCATTAATGAGTACCAACCACTTAGTGGGACTTATTTAATAAATCAAACCCTTTTATATTAAATAACTATACATTACTATCTAATTGGCCTTATTCAATGAATATGGTCACATACATTAATTAACTAAATCCTAGGTAGTCTAAAGTAAGGAGGTTAGATTAGGACCCTAAAATTCCCTCTCATTTCAAAAGTAACATTGTCCTCAAGGTTAGAGGTGAAGAAGTTGTTACAGAATCACTGTTGGTTCTCATGTGGCATATTTTGGCTATATATATTTCCACCAGATCAACACTTCTCAGACTATATGTTGGCACAATTTTCACTCTCATTTGTGCAAAATTGCTTCCAACTAGAGCCAAATGGACCCATATTATTCAAGTTCTAGTAATTTTTCTTGCACCATGCAATTTCATCCCACATCCTTCTTCAAGCAAGACACATGAAAGACTTGATGAATCTTGGAGTGAGATAGAAAATCTAGGTTGTAAGCCACTTGTCCAATGCACTAGGTGATAGTATAATGTCCATAGAACTTTGGTACTAGATTTTGGTGCATTTTATCTTTCAATGATGGTTTTTATGAGATTGAAGGTGATGAAGTAGTTGATCCCCTTTTGTAAAGAGGACTTTGAGTGATGTTGGTGAACTTTATTTCATTCTATTTTGAGCCATAACCAAATTTTCCTTAAGTGTGTCAAGAGTGGCTTCTCTGGTGTGAACTATGTTGTCCATTACATGAACCTTGGAGGTGCCTAGTGAA
The DNA here is from genome assembly GCA_010110895.2 of Picea sitchensis. Classification (NCBI taxonomy): domain Eukaryota; kingdom Viridiplantae; phylum Streptophyta; class Pinopsida; order Pinales; family Pinaceae; genus Picea; species Picea sitchensis. The sequence goes on along the minus strand of SNQJ01S0039616.1, from coordinate 150,598 downwards.
TACGAGGCCACTAAAAAGGGTTTTCAGCCATAAATATATTCATATGCTGTAATTTTATTATCTACATGATAAGTGGTATTGTACCACCATTCTATTAGTGGAAGCCATAGTGACTATTGGTGTGACTTTTTATAAGTGAATCATCACAAATAGGTTTCTAAGCACTTGTTGAACACTTTTTTTTGGACATTGGGTTGAGGATGATTTGTCATGATCATGTTCAATTGGGTACCGTAAAGTTTAAACAATTCCTACCAAAATATGTTGGTGAAAGTAGGGTCCCAATTTTAGACAATGGAGGATGGTATGCCATGTAACTTCAAAATATGATCCATGAAGACTGACAATTGAGGAGGGTGAAATAAGGCACAAAATGATCATATATGGACAGACGGTTGACTACCACTATGATCATTGATTTGTTTTAGGAGTCCTGCTATAAAATCCATAGAGATGTCAACCCATATATGTGTTGGTATTTATAGTGGTCGCAATTCTCTTAACATCTCTATTGTATCACCCTTGACTCATTGAAAAGTGTCACATGATGTTATAAATTGTTGGATTTGTTTTTCATTCCCTCCCAGAAAGATGATTGCTTATCTCTTTCACAGGTTTTATGATAGTTGGAGTGACCCATTGTAGGTGATGAATGCAACTCCTCCAAGACCTTTTATTTTAATGTACAAGTATTTACCAAAACAATGTACCATTTATACCTCAATGTATTTTTCTACCATGTATACCATTTAGGAGGGTTGGGGTCTTCCTCAAGTGTTTTGATGAGTTGAACTATAGAGCCATTTTCCAACCATTCTGTAGAATTTTCCTTGATCCAACTTGGAATGGGTAAGGATAAGAAAAATAGGGATCCATCCTCCTTAAATTTCCATAATAAGGAATCAGACACCACATTTAATTTACCCTTCTTATATATAATTCCATAATCATACCCCAACAATTTAGTAACCCAATTATGTTATTCCAGTAAGCAGAAAATGTTTTCTACAAAATACTTCAAACTACTATGGTCAGTCTCGATCTAGAAATGCCTCCTAATGAGATATGGGCACTACGTCTCCATTTCATGAAATATGGCCATCATCTCTTTATTGTAGATTGATTTTACCAAATAGAAATCACACAACTTATTACTAGTGGATGCCAAGGGGATCCCTTCTTTCCTTAATACAACTCCAAGACCTCTTCCAAAGGAATCACATTCCAAGACAAAAGTCTTAGTAAAATGTGGCACTAATAATACTATTCACATGGAACACATTAAAGTTGAGAAGGTATATTCAATAGTCACACTCCACAGAAAGGCATTTTGTTTTTAGTGGTGAAGTTAAGGTAGTGGATTTTTTTTCCACATTTTTTCACAAACTTCATGTAGTAGCCTATAATTCCTAAGAATCCACACAACCTATTCAAGGTATTGGGATGGCGTCAATATTGCATAGATACAAATTTCTTGGGATCAACCCATACTCCATCCTAACTTACAATATGACCCAAGTATTCAAACTCTGAATCTCCAAATCACATTTTAAGTGTTTCATGAATAGTTGGTGATCCCACGGGAGTTGAAAGGCTCTATCAAAATGATCAATATGGTATTCCCATGTTTTTTCATAGGTCATGATATCATCAAATAACAAAAGAAAAAAATTGCATAGGAAGAGATAAAAAATATTGTTCATGTGACTCTCGAAAGTGGATGGAGCATTAAAAAGGTTAAAGGGAATCACTAAAAACTCATAATGATATTCATGTGTACAAAAATATATATTAGGTATGTCTTCCTCTTTCATCCTGATTTGGTGGTATCCAGATTGAAGGTCAAGTTTAGTGAAAATATGAGCTCCATGTAGTTCATCAAAGAGGTTATCAATAACTAGGATAGGAAATTCGTCCTTGATGGTCAAATTATCGAGAGCCTGAAAATCAAGACACATATGGTGAGTACCTTCCTTGTTTAATACCATGACCACTAGTGATGAGTAAGGAATAATACTAGGACATATGACTCCCACCTCCAAAAATTCATGAATGATGTTTTCAATTCCATTCCTCTATGCAAAAGGGTGCAAATAAGGATGCACACTCGGTGGTTGACTACCTGGAATGTGAGAAATACCATGATCATGCTATCCATGTGAAAGTGGTGAACACTTTGGTGTTTTAAATACATATTGATACTTATAGAGGACTATATACAAGTTAGGGTGAATAAATTATGTGAGAATTCCCACTAAGTTTATGTTATTGAATTGTTCAATAATAACCAAGTGGAATTTCTTCAATAAATTCTTGACACAATGAGAGGTGATAATTTTAGGGAACCGGATGGAAGCCCCTTGAGGGTGTGTTTCTATCCTTACTTTCTGACTATCATGTCTAAATCCTTGAAATTCATGGTGATAGGTCACAAATTCCATTCTACCCTGAGAACTATATCACAACTTCCCATGTCAATAGAAAATATGTGAGTTTTGAGATGATTCTCGCATGTTTGGAGCTCTACATTTTCATATCTATCACCACATTTCATCATACCTCCATTGGCAATAAAAAATTGAAAAATAGGTATAGGATGGATATAGAAATGGATTTCCATGGCCACTCTTTTATGAACAAAATTGTGGGCGCTTCTATTGTCAATTAATACAATCACTTTGTGATTCTTGATATAATCAATCAAAATCATTTTGGGGGGTGATAAGAAACCGGATAGGGAATGGAGAGAAATTTGGGTTTCCATGCAAGTATCTTGCAAAGTGTTATCCTTAGTTGTTGGATGTGTGACTTCATTCAACTCAAGTTAACAGGTGTATTTATTAGGTGTATATTTTGAGTGTTCATGTTGGGAGACATCCATTTGAAATAAATTATATTATTTACATTTATTCCCTTTGAAATATTTCTCATAAAAATTATAGAAAACATGGAGGGATTGGCGATATATCGTCTCTTCTGGCAACAACTTATGGATTCTAACTGGATTTAAGTTGGAGAAGATAGGAGTAGTTTCCACATGGGAGATAATGTGAGGGGCGAATAAAGGAATATTTGTTTGTGCATTGAGCACCATCTCATCTTATTTATATATATCACAAGATTCCAACCATGTTTTTGGGAATTGCATCAATATGTGCACTCAAATTGATTCCTTAAGACCACTGATGAAACATTCTTTAAAAAATGAATCTAATAGGCCCTCTGTGTATATTATCAATTGCTAAAAGGTAGTAATATAGTCCATAATTATGGAGGTTTTGTGTAATTTTGTTTGGCATCCTAAATGGTGAGTCTCACATTCAAAATGAGCATAGAGGACATGTTGTTCCTGGAACAACTCCCATTGAACTTTCATGTTTCAGGGAAATTAAATTCCCCCCCTACTAAATTTCTACATAAGCTATAAAATACAAAGAGTATTTCCTAAGGTTGAGAAATCTTGTGTCATTTATAGGACACGATATTTTTCTTTTATTCACTTATGATATCCTCTTTCATATTCAGTTTCATGGCATCGAATTGTTTGAAAAATGAGTAGGTCATTTGATCTCTATTCATCCCAAATTTACTTCAGATTCATGTGATTTTGACTTATACAAAAAATCGGTTTGTGCACATGAACCTGCTGGTTGCACAAAAATTCTCAATCCGCAAGCCCATCAAGATTTCCTATTTTGGAATTCAGATTCAGAAATGACATTTCACCATGTTTAATGTTTTTCCCACAACCCGCAAACTTATCAGGATTACTTTTGTAGAATGTTTTCCCATCGAGACAACAAATTGACATATGCTCATGATATTTCCAAAATTCAAAAGCCACAATCTTATTGGAATCCTTTTTTCGATTTTCACCATTGAGAAGTCATATTAGAATTTACCATGTTTTCAAAAGTATGAAATCTGCAGCCTTATCAAACATATCCTTGAGATTTTTTCTATCAAAATGTTAGTTTATCACTCTCTCGTAAGTGTACCGAAACTCGAAGGATGAAAACCTATCGAGCTCCCCTTTTTGAAACTTATTCCATTTGAGTGTTAAGCCATTAAAGTGTTGTCCAAGAGTCTATCTTCCCGCGATACTATGCCCAATATATTTTTCCTATTTTCTTTTAGAAAAATTTCATTGAACTTCATTATAAGGGTTTTTATACATATTGTATATAGTCTAATAAAGTTCCTCATAACATTGATTAATCTCCATAATAAATATGCTTATTACTCTTCCTGAGACCATCGCGAATTATTCCTTCAGGGAATCTTTTTTGGATTTTCTTTCGATTTTACACTCTTCACTTCTCCAAAATCATTTTCCTAAAAGCATGCTTTAGAAAGGTGGGAAACCTTTCACTAAGCACCATCATTAAATACTTGTGGTCCCATCATTAGTTGTCTTTTAGGTTTCATGTTAAAAGGTCATTTCATCCTCTTTGTAATGATTTTTTTTTAATGAGCATAGTCATCATATCTTTATCTTCAAAGAAGATACCACCATTCTAGCCAGTTTGTGTTCATATTCTGTTATTTTATTCATGAATAGAATTTGGGTTTCACTATATTTCTATGTTCTCTGCTATAGTTTTTTTTTTATCTCATTTCATTCTCAATATAATCTATATCAGTGATATTAGAGTAGTATTCTTGTTGTTATTTCTTAGTGCATGTCCCCGACGAGGTCAGGGTATAGAAAGTCGGGTCTTGAGATATTTTCACTTAGGGATGAATTCTCTCACCATCCTAAGAAACATCCCAACATGGAAGAAAAGAGATGATGAATAATTATATCCTTCCATAATGTTCCTTGAGGAATCCCTCACTTGATAATGGAATGATATGATGGACAACTTCACTCAGATCCTTCACTAACTACCAATGATAGGTGAGTCACCTTCAACGAGCAACCATTTCATAGGTTAGACACCCTTGAAGGTACAAGTTAACTTTGATATCCCCTTATTTGAAGGAAAGATAGATTCAAATGCTTTGGAGAAATGGATAAATCTCTTATAAGGGTATTACTCTGATAAAAAAAATGTGACACTAAAAATATTACCTTCGCTCTACTTAAATCCCTCCCCCGTGTCAAAGATTGGTGGGAATGTTACTAGAAGAGACATAATGAATATGCATCTATGTAATTCAAAAATGGACCCACATGGGTGGCCTTTATTGACACCCTTAAGTATTTCTACCCTATTAGAAACTATGATGACCAATACATGAGCTGGAAGACTCTATGTCATGAAAGAGACTAGATGGTGCCACAATACACTAACATATTCCATATATTATGATTAAAGTTGGGTATCAAAGACTATGAGTAGCACCTAGTTCTAAACTAATGCAGTGGCATACACAAGTACATCAAAAAAACAATGGATTTCTTGGGAAAATCCATTTTGGGAGCCGCTTATCACTGTGATATCAAAATCAAGAAAAAATTTAAGCAATGGAATAAGTGGTAGTTCAGGTCTATAAATCCACAACAAGTTGAAGTATAAGTTGAAAAAGTTTTTAAATTGTACTTCATATTGATTCACCCCCCTCTCAGTATCAACAATTGGTATTAGAGCAGGTTACCTTCAGTATAGTTTAATGACTCGAAGGAAGATCCTAATCATAAATGAAATACAACATTCCAAATTGAATTCCACCATTTAATGGAAGCAATTTTGAATACTGGAGTAATAGAATGAAAACTTACTTGAAATTTCTTGGGGAAGATGTTTGGTTCTCAGTTTCTTCAGGATACAATGATTTGAAGAAACCAAATACTGCAGCTTAGAAGGAATAAAGAAGGAACAAAAAATTGGCAATAGATACCATCCTGGATGGATTGACAGATTCAGTGAAATCCAAGATGGGATCATGTACATCAGCAAAATAGTTTTGGGACAAGCTACAAGGCCTTTATGCAAGGAAAGAAGCAGAAGAAAAAGAAGAAGTTGAAGAAAATTATAGCATCTCAGATTTCAAAGAAGCAAATAGAGGTGAGTTCTTTTTCTTTAATTGTGAAGAAGTAGGACATGTTGAATTTGAATGTCCTTATCCAAGTATTGAAAGAGATGATACTAAAGAAGAAAATTCCAATGAATAAGAAGAAAAACATGAAACAGAAATGATTCAACAAGAAGATGAGAATCTTAAAAAATTGAAGCATGTTGAGATTGAAAATAGCAAGCTTAAAAACACACTTACAAAACTAAGAAGTGAATTGGGTAGTTGTGAAAAGACAGTTGAAATCTTGAAGAAACAATTAGAAGACTTTGAGAAACTAAGAGAAGAAACCATTTCCTTGAAAACTCTACTCGAATATGAAATAAGAATAGGAGAAGTAAGGAATGTCTAAATGATAAAGAAAGAAGAAGATTGTGAGAAATTTGAACAAGATGTTGTCTCATTGAGGAAGAGCTTAAGAAAATCTTAAGTGCCAAAAGAATTAACACATCTTGGATGCATGGATGAAACTTCATACAAAGAAGATGAAAATACCAACAAGAAGGTTGAAGAAATATCTACACAGATAGTTGATGAGAAGTGGACCAGGATACCGGAAAGAAGGAATGATTACAAAAGAGATGAATATCCAAGAAGACCTCCTACCTTTGGGAATCAAATAAGCTTCAATCAATATGAAGGAAACTATAGAAGAGTAGATCATGAACCCAGATGGACTACATCACAAATAAGGTCACTTACTCCCAAGTACCAAAATTTCTTTCTTGGTCATTGTTATACTTGCAAAAATTTTGGACATAAGAAAATTAATTGTAGAATCAATGAAAGGAACAACTATGCAAGAAACATGAATGGTGTGAATAGAAGATATGGAAACAATCGTGGATTTGTCAACATAAGCTCTAATTCATTTTCCCCATTGATGGAAAAAAATATTGTATGCAACAAATGTAATTATCTTTGTCACAAAGCACGAGATTGAATATATATGAATGAAGATGCTCCTATGCCAAATGTCCCTATGCCAACCATAGTATGGAGAAGGAAATAGATTCCAAACAATGACGATTGTCGAATAGAATTGACCATTGAAGAATGTAAAGAAGAATATGAATGGTACATAGACAGTGGATGTTCTTCACACATGACCAGGGATCAAGAAAAAATCATCAACTTGAAGAGAAAGGGTGGAAATGTTGCAATTGGAGATGACGCATCTGTCAAAATACTTGGAAAATGTGTAGTAGAGCTTGGAAGAAAAAATTTAAAAGAAAATAATTTCCTATTGGTTGAATACTTGAAGCATAATCTACTCAGTGTTAGTAAAATGTGTGATCAAGGATATACTCTCACGTTTGAATCACAAAGACGAAAAATCAAAGAAGAAGGTTCAGGAAGATTGGTTTCAACTGCAAGAAGAATAACAAGTAACATATACATCCTAGATCCATGAAAAATCTACAAGGAATAAAGAGGCCACAAAAATGAAGTGTTATTAAGTGTTATATGTTCAGGGGGAGCAGCCCCAAAGAAGAGAGTTATTTTTTCCATTAAACGCAGGGGGAGAAGCCCCACCATTTTCCATTGATTTCAAAGGGGGATAGAAACCAAGAGCATGAGGATAGGGGGAGCATGAGTGGTGCCATCATTGACAAAGGAGGATATTGTTGGAATATTGGTTGTTGTCATTGATGTCAACCCTTGTCATTGTTTGTAGTCATTGATGTCAACCCTAACCATTGGATTTTGGACCCCACAGTTGATCGAAATAGATAGACTTGAAGGAAATTACACATGTAGATACAACACCCATGGATGGATAGTATAAGTCATGCCTCTTCCGGTGGTATGTGGAATGTCACGTGGATCCTCACAATTGACGAGAAATGAATTTTTGAACATGACAATGTGAATTGAAGCAGAAACTACATGTGGGCCCTAATGTTAAAAGGAAGTGACATAAATGGTATAAATACATATCATTATACATTCATTTTAAACACACACAATTTTTTCAATGAACAAGGAGATATAAGTTGAATTTTAGAGGAAATATGAAGTAAAGAAGACCGAATTTCAAGGGAGTATGAAGTTTTTTGGTGATGTGTTCTAAGGTATGTTATTTACAAATCATCTTACCATTTTATCTATAACTTTGTTTCTAGAATGATTCAGATGGTAAATTCGTAGGATATTGATAAGACATATCTAGGTACATGTGGTAAAAATTTCAGCTGTTTATTCTCTATAATTTTGGAGATACACTATGTGGAAAATTGGGTTTTTGACTAGTGCTGAAGCTAGACATAAACAGGTGTTCCAGGTAAAACAGTCATAACATATTCATAGAGAATCTCAATGAAGTAAGACCATTTGAATTGGAAAGAGTACGGTCTTTATTTTCTTGTGTATGAATTTTATAATATTATCTTAAATATTGAGCACAGGGCATTCTGTACAAGTTCACTCTCTTGAATAAACAAGAATTGAATAAGGTCTACCATTTTCTCTATAACTCCTTTTCTAGAAGGATTCAAGGAGTGAAACTTGGAGGAGTTTCAGAGAATACATTGAGTAATATGATCTACAGGATCAAAGTATGCTAAGAAGTGAAGAATTGCATAAGTTGAAGAAGTCTCAGGAAGCATTATCAGGTTCTATGTGATGGTTGGTTGATGGTGATAATTTAATATAAAGTTTTATTATCTCTCATATATTCTTGGGTGGAAGGAAGGGGAAAGGATGGAGAGGTCAAACCTCTCTTGATATTGGAGGATTGTATCTTCCTTTTGGAGGTTTATCCCTCCCTTTATATTTGGAAGTTGTAGCTTCCCTTGGAAGTCATTACTTCCCTTGAACAATAACTATTGATTATTTCTCATATATTGTGCATGGTGTATTGTGGTTTATTGGTGTAACTCTTCTACTATTGTTCATTGCTCATTGGATATAATTGAATATATAATATGGTCGAAGTATAAGTTTAAAAAGTTTTTAAATTGTACTTGATATTGATTCAGCTCCCTCTCAGTATCAACAGTTACAATAGAGAGGCACATGGAAGCCTTTGAACATTTCACAAATTGTTTAGATATTCAATATGAGAATGTCTTTATGAGGTTATTCACTCTTTCATTAATAGGAGAAGTAAAATGATGATTTTATATATTTACCAACTAAATCTATTACTTCTTGGACAAACTTTCATGATGTTTTCATGCACAAATCGGCTCATAGGAAATCTCATCATCAATATCTTTCTGAGTTTTATGATACAAAAAAAGGAATGATGAAACTGTGCCAAAATTTAACAGAAGATTTGAAAATATTCATGATAATTTACTTGTTGAAATTCGTCCTTTCGCAGTTATTGCCAAGGTGTATTATGCATTATCACATTATCATGATTTATCATTTTACCTCGGAGAAAGGAAGTCCTCCACTTTGCAACAAATTTTTATAGATGCTGAAGAAATTGAAAACAATCTATGGGCTTGTGGGATGTTTCCTGATCAAATTGAGGAGGATATGAATGTAGAAGCGCAGAAAGAAGAAAATGAACATGAAGAATTAGACATGCATATTTCAGATCAATTGTTAGGGTCCTAACCCACACATAGGTAGAACAATATATTCGGATGTAATAAAAGTCAATATTAATAAGGCCTTTAAATAAAATAGAATAAGTCAAATGTAAGAAGACCTAATATAATCTTCCGCTTCTAGAAGGATCTTCCTCTAGATGTTTCTTTTGATATACATATTTAGTATAAATAGGAGTTGAGGGTATGAGAACCCTAGCTTGGATATTATTGTAATAGAGCTCTGGTCAACTTGAGGTTGCCCCCTCGAAGAGGCCCGTGAACATTGCTTTCAGAATCAAAGTGTTATTTCTGTTGTTATTCTTATATCATTTCAGTGCTATTGTGGTGATTGTTCTAGTTATATTGTTGTTATTCTTCCATTTCTATCATTTTATTTCTATTCTGCATACTTTTTATATCTAGTATATTACAAGTGGTATCAGAGCATGTTCCTCAGCAAAAAGTGTGGGTTACAATTTTTTTCAGGGTAGACATGTATTTCGGCGTATTTAAGCCACATAGATCTATCGTTACGTGCATAAACCCGTGGTTGAGGGATTCATACATGTAGGAAATACAAGTCATACATAAGTGCACATCTGTTGGCCACCCTTGTAACCCTTGTTGGTACCCCTTCGAGTGGTAGTACATCAGACAACACCTATGTACGGATCGACCTAGATTACCTGAAGCCCTCTTTAGATAAACTGATCAGTCACCTGACTGCTATAGTGACACTGAGAACAACACTCGGGAAGATACTCTCTAGTACCTGGGTATTCGGGTAGTACAGCTAAGGGTACGGTCTATCCTCCTTAGTTAGTACCCTGAGATATTGGGCTGAGTACTACTGTTGGACCCCGTACATATATCAAAGAGCTATAGCACAGGGTAAAACCTTGTCTATAGAACCCTTGAATACCTAACCATTGGGGACAGAAACATTAACAAATTGAACAGACAAGATCTCTTGTCGCACAACTGTGTTCAGGTTTCCAAATAACTACACATTTCTTCCTGGTTAAGCATTTGGGTTTTTCATTACTGTAGTATTCTTCAAACCAGATTATAACATATATATATATATATATATCTACAAATTTCCCCACCATTATTTGAGACCTATTCCATTGGATTCATCTCTTCTCCCTTATCACATTTATACATATCATTTTTCAGAAAGAAAAAAAATTGACCCCACCCACCCTATTTCGGTTTCCTCATCATCATGGCCCATACCCGTAGCCAAGACCTAGAAGCTCGCTTCAATACCTTGCAATCTAATTTCACTGAGACCCAACAAGNCAAATCAGTGCCAATGTTGACGACCTCAATACATCCATGCAGTCCTTTCGAACTTGTTTCCAAGGTGTATTATGCATTATCACATTATCATGATTTATCATTTTACCTTAGAGAAAGGAATTCCTCCACTTTGCAACAAATTTTTATAGATGTTGAAGAAATTGAAAACAATCTATGGGCTTGTGGGATGTTGCCTGATCAAATTGAGGAGGATCTGAATGTAGAAGCGCAGAAAGAAGAAAATGAACACTAACAATTAGACATGCATATTTCAGATCAACTGTTAGGGTCCTAACCCGCACATAGGTAGAACAATATATTCGTATGTAATAAAGGTCAATATTAATAAGGCCTTTCAATAAAATAGAATAAGTCGAATGTAAGAAGACCTAACAGAAGCTTCTGCTTCTAGAAGGATATTCCTCTAGATGCTTCTTTTGATAAACATATTTAGTATAAATAGGAGTCGAGGGTATGAGAACCCTAGCTTGGATATTATTGTAATAGAGCTTTGCTCAACTGGAGGTTTCCCCCTCGAAGAGGCCCATGAACATTGCTTCCAGAATCAAAGTGTTATTTCTATTGTTATTCTTATATCATTCTAGTGCTATTGTGGTGATTGTTCTAGTTATATTGTTGTTAGTCTTCCATTTATAGCATTTTATTTATGTTCTGCAAACTTTTTATATCTTGTATATTACATCAACAACAGGTAAATGATTGTGAAACTGATTTTTGCATTAATTTCTTCAGTGATTTTCATAGTGAGGAAAATGAATTTAATAATTATGAATTTGAACAAGAGAACTACTATGAATATATTAAAGAAAATTTTCAACATGATCAAGAACACATTCCTCTATATTTATATTTAGAGAGATTAAATATCCATCAGTTTATATATGATAGATATGACTTAGAGACATAGTTTAATATTGAATATGAACATAATTTCAAAACATTACCTTCAACAATTTTTTATGTTGAGCTAGTCTATGATGAATATGAGGATTTTAATGAGGATACAACAAGATTTAAAGAGATGACTTCTTCATTATCATATTCTAAAATTTTTAAAGGACCTATATATGATAGTGATGATCAACAAATTGATTATGTTGATTTTGAATTTTATGAAAAATAAATTAACATATTGTCTCTTGTCTCTTCTTCATTTGATGAACACATGGAAGAATCTTATTTCATAAAAAAAGAAGACATTGTGCAGAAATAATTCAATCTTTGGGAAAAAAAGAAGAAGTCTCTCATAATTTTCAACATCGTGTTGAAATCTATTTGAAGGTTTTTATTAGCTCAAATAAAACATATTCACCATTGTTTCACTGTGAATGTTTATCAATCTTATGATGAGTCACAAATGGAAATAGAAATTGAAGATCCTAAAAATAAATCATATGGAAATGCATATGTGGAACAATCTCATCCCATCAACAAAACAAAAACCTTGAGAAAGGAGTTCATTTTTTTGAACCAGAACAACAATTATGTGGGTAATCATGGACTTATTTTTTATCAGTATGAAGATCCTTTAGTGGTTTTCTTGGAATCATCAAGTAATATGAGTCTCTCATCATTGTTTTACTATAAGTATGTATATAAATTTTGTGGTGTGTTACCTACCCTTACCCTGCTACAATCTTTATTCATAATTTTTTAAGTCATTTGCAAAGAGAGAGTTTATAATTTGGTTAATAAAATGATTTCATGGCTATATTGGAAATATCATATAACTTGATTAAGCATTTCATAAGTTTAGAATAGGATCAAATTGTATATAAATAAGCT